>JAODUE010003666.1:0-11041 GCA_027564755.1 Amblyopsis hoosieri
GTTGTTAAATGTCAGTTATAAACTGGGATAGACAGAAACATTTAGATGCATTTGGGTTTTTACCCTGAAGGGGGAGACATTTTGTTTTTTACGTGTTGTTAAATGTCAGTTATAAACTGGGATAGACTAGACACAAACATTTAGATGCATTTGGGTTTTTACCCTGAAGGGGGAGACATTTTGTTTTTTACGTGTTGTTAAATGTCAGTTATAAACTGGGATACAGTAGGATAGTGTGGCTATACTAATAAATTATTAACTTAAAGCCCAAACATTATTGTTATTAAATGATTATTCATACATAGTGAAGGACAATTTACTTTTTCTGTTTCTGCTTACTCAAGTCGTATCAAGCAGTACATTGTCAGATAGTCACATAGTGATATGCAGCACTGAACAAGAGCAGATTTTTTGCTTATTTATTATACTTATATAACTAATTATACTTAGTAATTGTTCATGGTTAACTATTAAGTTGCAGCGTGCAGTGAAAGAAAATGTTAAGCTGATGGATCTTTGTACACAAAATAACCAAAGAAAACCAAGCTGCTCTTTCCACACCTACACACACACAACTACAATCAATTAAAGAGCTCACAAATGCCCCACTTGAGGTACTGTAGTGGCTAGTCTCCTGTGTAAAGCGCAATAGACAGTGATTTGTAATGAAAGCTTATTGATTTGGGTTCTTGATGGCAGTTAGCCTTAGGGACCTCCAGGCCAACTAGGCCCGGGAAAACCAGACCGGCATTGGATAGCCGACGACAAAGAGAGACAAATCAGTGGTCATCTACTGTCGGAGGAACAATTGATTGTCTGTTTGGCCCCACAACAAGGTCAGAAGGGTGACATCACTGGGATTATTACGTCAGCAAACAGTGAATCAGGCACGCCAGAAAAGAGCCATAGGTTGCATAACCGACACACGGCTACTGTACTGACACGCAACAGAAATGCCATTACTCATCCATTACTCTTGACTGATGAGAGGCAATTGACCGTTTGTTTTCGATCATAATTGACATAGTAGAATCAGAATAGAAAAGATATGCACGCACAGAGTTTCAACAGAATTTGGTAAGATTAGCACTGTCTTGTGGGTAATCGTTGCCGCTCTTGAGTTGCTCACCCAGCTGCAGATGCTATATGGTAAATTAACTGCATTTATATAGCGCTTTTCAAACCTTTCGGCCACTCAAAGCGCTATTGCCTCACATTCACCCACACACCAATGGTGATTGCTGCCATGCAAGGTGTTACCAACCACCGGGAGCAGTATAGGGTTAGATGTCTTGCTCAAGGACAACTCAACACTTTGTGAGGAGTTAGCTGGGATCAAACCAGCGACTTTTACATCACCTGTCACCCTGCTCTACCACTGCACCACTGTATCCCCAATGACCATCTACTGGTCATATTGAAGATACTTCCGCACATGAACGATACCAAAATGGCCGATGATTATGTTGTTACCGTCCAAGCTGTGCAGCATATTAACAACTTATGTGTTAATGTGTCATGGCTGTGAGCACACATGCACATCCAGTTCACTAGTGGCTTTGTTTGGAGGATAAGGGTTTCAATGGAGGTCTGTGCTGTAGGAGGCTGCTGTCTCTCCTGTAAAGAATGACTTATACAACTTAAACATCTGAAAAGGAGTAAATGCAAAACATGTATTAATATTAAAGATTATTAAATGCAGAAATATTCCCAATATATTGCAGAGGGATATATTTAATATACATCAACCAAATAAATCATAATAAAAACTAAATAATAAGTATGTTTACAGTATGACAAAAAACGCTACATATATATATATATAATGTATATCTATGTTTAATGTCTGACTTAGTGATTGAGTTACGTAGTTGTTCGTTGTGCATGTCAATCAAAATACCTTTCCTGTCAAGTAGGCGGGTACTGACGCAGTTACCCAGCGCTGTGTCCCAGACTTTAGGTAATAAAGGCAGCCTCTGCGAGACTAGTCTAATCATAGTTCAATGTTTCCTTGTGTCTCAGGCCTGCTTCTCTGTCACAGCCTGCCCTGTGTTCCCCAGTTTCGTTAGTTCCACCTGTATCTGAGTAATCATGTCTCAATCATGTGTCAATCATGCCCATCGTTATGGTTACCCAATGGTGTGTCTTCCTTGTCTTATAGTATATATACTGTACATGTATGTATATAAGCTCTTGTTTTTCCCTTTCAGTCGTTGTCATTTGTAGCCATATGTACACAGTGCGTAATCCTGCCTGTCATTATTCCGTTTTTAATGAACCATCCATCCATCTTCATTCGTATGGGTCGCGGGGGCAGCAGCTCCAGCAGGGGACCCCAAACTTCCCTTTCTCGAGCCACATTAGCAAGTTCTGACTGGGGGATCCCGAGACGTTCCCAGGCCAGTGTGGAGATGCGATCTCTCCATCTAGTCCTGTGTCTTCCCCCGAGGCCTCCTCCCAGCTGGATATGGGAGGGGGCATCCTTTCCAGATTCCTCAACTGGCTCCTTTTGACGCGAAGGAGCAAATTAGTTTTTAATAAAACCTACCGGCCTGAGTCGATTCCTCCCCTTCCACCTGAACGTGACAAACTACTGTAAATATTTATTCATTTTCCTCTTGTGCTCAAGGTTGGTTACAAAATTCTAATATTATAATTGCATATGCTATGCTAATAAACAAAGGTGGTTCTGGGAATAGCTAACGATAATGTACGTCTTGTTGGGGGAGTGGGGGTCTGGTCCCTGTCCCCAAACACCCTGTACAGTAACACCAGTGCTGTTTTAAAGAGGCAGAGATGAGGCATTGGTCCCTTAGGGAGAGTCACAGTAATTAATGGTTAATGATAGGTATTAGCCATCTCCATGGAAACCTCTCTCCGCTCTCCGTGATGTGCTGTGCAGTCTGCCATGCAGTAATAGTTTATTATGTGGCACTGAGCACACACACACACACGCGCACGGACACACACACACACACACACACATAGGAAAGGAAGGCAATGCATATTGCTGAGCAATGGTTGACCAGGCAACCATATTACACAAGGCAGTCCAGATAGGAGGCTCTTCACAGAGACACACATCATAATCCTGTGATCATCAGTCAGCCTTCAGTAGAGGCCAAAGAGTGAAGGAGATGTGGATCCTCTCTGAAGAGGCAACTGAGCTGAATCAGCGTGGTATTGACGGCTATACACTCATGGTGTAGGTGTAATGCATTGCAGTTCCCAGCTAAAATAGAGGAATCAGATTACAGGTCTTTATTACAAAATAGATGACTACTTGACTTCTAGGGCTACTTTCAAATATAAAAGGGAAGTTTGCAGAAGAAAAATGCATAAAACAATCAGCTGTTCCCTTATCAACCTGTCATTAACGTCAATCGATAATTGCAATTAAATCCTCCTTTAATTAATCTGATCCCCTGAGAAACATAAATGGTCACATTAGTAAATTACTTTGGATGACATGTCAAAGAACAATGTTTAGGCATGAAGTAATCTAAAAGTAATGTATTTAGTATTCAGATTCTGTTTACAAATGTTGGTAATCAAAAAATGACATTATTGATTGTAACTTTATTCTGCTAATGTAATGTCTCGTGATCCCCGTCCTGTGATGTGTCTCGTCTCTTCACGTGTTAACCGTGTATATGTCATGTCTCATGATCCCCGTCCTGTGATGCGTCTCGTCTCTTCACGTGTTAACCGTGTATATGTCATGTTTCGTGATCCCCGTCCTGTGATGCGTCTCGTCTCTTCACGTGTTAACCGTGTATATGTAATGTCTCGTGATCCCCGTCCTGTGATGCGTCTCATCACTTCACGTGTTAACCGTGTATATGTAATGTCTCGTGATCCCCGTCCTGTGATGCGTCTCGTCTCTTCACGTGTTAACCGTGTATATGTCATGTTTCGTGATCCCCGTCCTGTGATGCGTCTCGTCTCTTCACGTGTTAACCGTGTATATGTAATGTCTCGTGATCCCCGTCCTGTGATGCGTCTCATCACTTCATGTGTCTGCCTTGTGTTTTGACCTGTTTGCCCGTCACTCCCTGCCCCGTGTTTCCCAGTCTCGTTAATTCCACCCGTGTCTGTTTATTCACGTCTGATGTGCTGCACCTGTTCCTCGTTCTTGTTAGCCAATGGTCTGTCTTCCTATCTTGTCTACTTGTGTATTTTGCCCCAGTGTGCCCCGCCCCGCCCCACGTTCATGCCCTTTTTCCTTGTGTTTCTTTTGGAATAAACCTTGTTTAAGTTTGGCTGTGTGCCTCGCGTTTGGGTCCTGACCTCGTGCATCGTGACAGCTAACTAGTAACTGTAACGGATTACATTTAAAAAGTAACCTACAACCCTGCAGGTTAATTCTGAAGCACTGTCCCCAGGAAACCTCCAAAACTGACCCTCCAATGGATAGCCAGGACAGTCTATAGTGCCTATTCATCTCTTAGTAACTTATTGTAATCTTCTTATTATTATAACATATTGTATTGCTTCATTGCTTAAGGACGGTGCATATGTTCTGAAATTCCTCCACAAATATAGAAACTAACACACACACACAAGCACTCACACACACACACACACACACACACATTGTGACGCACACAAATAGCCTACATACAATATGCACACATTGCAATCCAGCTAGTGCTGGTATTTAGGCTATACAGTTCCCAGTGACTCCATTAACAGACGCTGTCCTACATAACTGCAGTTTAACAGTGATGTTTAACGTTGGGCCCTGTGTCCCGGCAACAGTCGTGGTGTCACGGCAACGGCCATGAACCTTGAACGCGTGACGCAGAGCCTGACCGGTCACGTCAGACAGCAGAGCTCAAACTGACACACAACACACTAATGTGTAATGTGTGGAGAAACAGCACAGATTACATTGTGCTGAATGTCCGGATCCACACAGTAGCACAAAGTGATCTACGACCTATCCTTCTAATCCTGAGAAGAAGAAAGAAAGAAAGAAATTAAGAAGGAAAGACACTGGCAGGTATTGTAGAGGGAATATAAAATATAACTACTAGGGAATATAAGTATTTACTTTCAAAAAGTAATAATATTACTTTACTTATTACTGGGTATTAAGAGTAATTAGTTACATTACTAGTTACATTACTATATTACTTTGACAATCACTACCTTGCCTCGCCCCTTCTAACCAATGACAACCTGTGTAGCCAGCTCATTTTAGAATTGAATCCTCTTTAATGGAACAATAATTAACTTAGGAGTCAACAATCAGCCCAAGTGAAAACATTGCAGCCTCTCAAACCAGATGATTGGACAGGTTGGGTCAATTAGCCTACCATAAGTTTGCTGGTTCTTGTAACGCAGTAATGCAGCATTACTTGGATTAGTAATTGTAATATCATTACTGTTTTGGAAAAAGTAATTAGTCGCACTTCTAGTTACTGGAAAAAGTACTAATATTACAGTAAGTTACTAGTAACTAGTTACTTCATAACACTGGTTGTCATTAGATACAGTTATTACATATAAAGAGCTTTTAAATTACAATATGTAGACTAACGAAGGCCAGGCCACTGAAAAAGATATTATCACTGTCCTTAATTTCATTTTCTTTAGTACTTGTATTGTATTATCTGTTTTTATTCCACTTGGAAAAAAGGCAGGTCATTTAAAAAAGGTATGTAAAAGGTAGGTGAATAAAATATAAGATGTGGAAAGTATTTTATAAATCACGTGTGTGTGTGTGCGCGCTTGTGCGTGTTTGCGTGTGTGTGTGTGTGTGTGTGTGTGTGTGTGTGTGCTCTATATGCACACAGTGTATTTTACTATTCTAAATTACGTATTTGTTGTGTTTAAAAATGTAATCACATCTATAAAATATAACAATACTAAACGTGTAATATTTAAAAACGGGGCCATTGAACATTCGTAACGAACATTGGGTCCATTTATTCAGCCACAGCGGAGCTGTCCAGTGCTTAAGATAAGCCTATAATGTCTTTGCATCAACCACGAATATGACTCAGCCCAAAATATATTGTCTATTAATCTTTCCCTTTTCTTATTGACTAGCTAAGACTGTTAACATTCTTATTTTCATTATTTTGAAATAGATTTTACAGTGGTAATTTGGCTCTAGTCTCGACAAGAAACAGAAATATGTAGCCTAGCCCGATACAATGATTTACAATAAGAATCGCTGTCTAGTTTTGAGCCGTCTTTATCTGTAAAGGTTATGGCCTACTAAGAATACAAAAAAAGCTTTTGTAGCCTACAATAGCGACCATGTAACTTTTTGGTTTCTGGATGGTCACAGATTGAAAAGTTTTATGCTACTTGCAGGCACAAGAGTTGAAGATGGTTTGAAATTGAAACTGGCATGCTCGCTTTGAAACTATGCGAGCATGATTCTCCATCACCACACAACTGTTGCAACTATCTCTTATTAGATTTGAACGATATAGACACACTCACCTTTTACAAGCAATCAGAATGATCCCACGTGAAGAATAGTTCCTGATTTCATTCTCTCCACCCAAAAAATGTTTTTGTACCGGTCTGATTCTTTCCACTTATTGTACAAGACAACGGCGTTTTCCATTTATCTGTAGGCGAACTTCTTTATCTTTCCATTCTGGTCAACGGCTTCCTGCGCCATAGTCCAACAGCCCCGTGTGCTGTGCACAAACTCCGCTCCGTGACACCGTGCAACACCAAAGCTCTGTGTGAGTCCCTGCTGTCAGTGTGTGGGCGAGAGAGAGAGAGAGAGAGAGAGAGAGAGAGAGAGAGAGAGAGAGAGAGAGGGAGAGGATGGGATCGTCTCACTTTGATTATGTCCTTGTTTCAATGCTATTGTGCGCTGTAGTGTAGGTGTGCCTCGTGTAATTCAGACCAGGCACAGATAGCAGGACAGCTCTCATGGTTTTCAGTTTCAGGTTCAAGAATTTAGTTTTTCTTTAATGATTTTGTTGTTTGTTGTTTCTGCTCTTTTGCCTTGGATAACGTGTATTTATTCAGATGTTTCATTTTATTCTTATCCCATTTTACATTGTTCCCATTGAAATTTTTTATTTTAAAGGGACAGTCAGCCATTTGTATCCCTGTTGATTTGGTTTTCACAGCTCCAAGTGAATGCCCCTAACACACCCGAGTGGTTGGCTCTCATCTCTACTCCTCACCTGAGGCTATTTTTATTTTCACACCCATCTCTACCCCTCCCCTACAGACAGCCGCACTTAGTGCAGAGATGAAATGTGGGGCTACAATAACTCAATCAAAGAGTGTAGCTATAATGAGTCTATATGGGTATACTATAGCTTATTGGTTGCATTCTTACACCAACGTATAGTATAAAATTAATTTTTAAAAACAGTATTGTCACCTCACACATTGAAATGCATTGCGCAGCAAAGCGTAGCGCTACAGGCTTTGTTGATACGAGCGGTGTTCACCACTATGTTAATGTTCCTATTTACGGAGCCTGGGCTGCTTAGAAGTGTCAACACGCACACAGAACGGTAAGCTAGCAAAATGCAAGGAGATATTTGGTGAATTTGACAAAAAGTGTATTAGCTTACATTTAGCTAGCAATAGCTGACTGCACCTTTAAGTGCCTTACGGTGACAAATGAAGCGTCAGCCAGGCTATGCTTGAAACTGGGAGAGGAGGAGGAAGGCAATAATTGCCATATAAATCTGCAACTTCCACTAGTTTGATATACGAGTCCTTGCCTCTATCTACAACTTCGGCTTATCAGACTGTCACATACACTTGCAGTACCAGTGCCTTGTCAACAACTGCACTGTAAAACTAGAAATTTGAAAAAGACCCCAAAAAAAGTTGTAGTGCATTTTAACCTGGTGAAGTTGCCTTAACTTTGAAAAAAAATTCAGATTCATCTTTGATATTGTAGAATTTTAGCGTGGTTAAAAACTGCTTGCGGATCATGGATAATGGATTTTTTATTTTTTTATTACTAAACAATTGGTTAAAACAATTATGACTTATGAATTATATCAAGCTCAAAATGGTGAATCACATTTTACAAAGTAAAACCTTTTACCACTTGTATACCTTAGTATAACAGTAAATGTGATGCATTGAATAACGATAAAATTTACAAACATATTTGCGATTATTGGATGTGTGGACATAATAATAGTGGTATATAATAATAATAATAATACATTTTATTTAGGACGCCTTTCAAAACACTCAAAGACATCTTTGCAATGGGCGAAACATTACAAAAAGGCAAATACATACATATAAAATATTTTACTGATACTGTACATATATACTGTATGTCTCAGCCATTTCATCTCATACATGCATTAGCCATATGTCTCATATATGGGAAATGTGGAATTAATTCAGATTTGTATCAGATATACTGGGTTTTTCCTACAGCATCAGAGCAGAGCGCATCATATAACGTCTTCTGACAAATACAGGGTCTTTATTCATGAAGTAGCTGACCTGAAAGAAAAGTCACTGAAGTCATGGTAAATGGACAGCATTTATACAGCGCTTATATAACCTTCCGGCAATTCAGACTGCTGTACAGAAACGTCTCACATTCATCCATTCATACACACATTCATACATTGAGGTCATGTTTCGGCTTGCAGATGTTTTCTTTTCTGCATTAAAGTGCATGTATATGACTTTCTGCCACTAGGTGTCACGTGTGGCTGGCCTGGGAAAAAAAGCACAGAGGATTCACAACACACAGAGTGTGATGTTACTATCTGATCAGGATGCCATTACTCAATGATCTTTACATCGGAACAAATAGTTGTTTGCTGGTTAAGACTTAATAAGATGTCACTATCACACATATCCACGATCCAGAGAAATGCTAAGAAATCAATTTATGTCTGTCTCACCAGATGTATCAATTATGTCGGTCAATAGTAAAAATTCAAAGCTGTTTATATTGAAAATGTCAGTGCAAAGACAATAATGTAATTGCTGTTTGTGTGCAACTTGATACTTCCATTTATAGGCCTCTTTGAAATGTTATTGGCAATTAGGTTCAATATAGTTTCCATGGAAACATTTACTTTTCTGTTGTGTTTTTTACCCTTTCTCTCTCCTTGTACACATATATGCACACACGGCACAAAGCACTGTGCAAGCATTTTATGATTCCTTGAGCGAGAGAACAGGTGGGAGAGAGAAAGAGAGGGAGAGAGAGAGAGGGGAGTGGGCGTAAGTCTGAAGCAAGGAGATAGCAGGGTGGGTGGACAAAGGGAATAAGTGGAACTCACTGCATGGGCGATAGCGTCTGTTTTCCAGGACTGAATTCAACTAAACTTGTTGTTGTTGTTGTTGTTGTTGTTGTTTTTGCTGTGTTGCAGCAGTTAACCATGAACTGTTCACACATTAAAGGCAGAGTCAGGGATTGTTAGCCAAAGCCCGCTATATAGTTTGCTTTTAACTACGCGTACGCAAGCTGGCTACCACGCTTACCCGGCACGTATCCTGTGCATACCACAATGGCGGTTCCTACAGAGGTTAACATGCTGCAATAGCAGAAGAAGAGCAAATAACAATGGAAAATATGTTCATTGTTTAAGTGTGTAAATAAAAGGAATTAGACAGGCCTGTTAAGGGATCCCACTGTTCCCTAATCCGCCTCCATGTTTTTGCGATGCGTTCATTTACCTGACTGTCTACAATTTGAACTATAATAAGTCCCACTGAATAGCGTTCTCTGCAATATGAGACAAAACATGTTGCAGTGTTGTGATTGCAGCGCATTAATTACATTTACCTAATTGCCATCTTCTTGTAGAACAGCTGAGGTTGCAACTGAACTACCCCGCATGTCTCAACTTTTCTCTTCCACACAAACACACTGGAGAGTGGTGGTGGCTCATGGGAAATGTAGTCTTTCCTCTGGTAAATGCTATCGCTAGCTTACAGCTCATATCTCCTTGTATTGCCACTAGAGATCAACCACCAGGAGCAGTTAGGTGTCTTGCTCAGGGAGAAAATTGACACTTGGTCAGGGGTTAGCAGTGTTCAAACCAACGACTTTTCAATCATCTATAACCACTACGCCTGTAGCCATTATACTGTATTAAAACATAATATAAGATGAAACAAGAAACTGTGACAGTGTCCTGAGGGAAACGTGCTTATCGCATTGGTGGGAAGCTGGCCCAGCCTCAAAAAGATCTCCTGGCCTGAGCAAGAGGAAAAACCGCATGTCTGAATAAGCAGAGCCTCTAATTAGAGAACACTAAAGCGTGATGCACAACGTGGTCAAGGGAAGACTGTCTTTCCTGCCAAAACCTCCATCTGTGCGCAGGGCTGGCGCTAAGCTAAGTGCCAGTCAGATATTAATGTTCTCACAGGCATAGCGTGGCTCACAGCACATCCACGTTTGTCTGTGACAGCTATCCTTGTTGCACGCACACACACACGAATGCAGCAAGCATGCATATGCACACACACACGCGCGCGCACACACACACACACACACACACACACACACACACACACACAAATGTACGCACTACGCACACACACACTATCGCGCATCCTTGCACGCACACATGCACACACACGGATGCATGCACATTCACAAGATCCTGACTCCTCTGCACAATCTATTTCCAAGAGTCTAAGATAGAAACAGAAGCAAACTTTAAATACTGTACACTTTTTGATTGGGTCGTTTTGGCGACACCTAGTGGCAGAAAGTCACGTAGAGGCACTTTAAAAACCTTTAAGCACAATAAGTACAGGAACCACTTGGTTATATAATTTATATAAATGTAGGACCACAGCAGCTAACAGAAGCTATTTGTGCAGGAACCTTGACGGCTTTGGCTGACAACTCCCCCCTTCCCTCTTGGACGCCACCAGAGCCACTTTACTTGGAAGCAGACATGCTGCCTCATTTCTCACGTTGAAAGCAAATCCAGGTCAACGTGGAAAAACAGGCCACTCGGGGGGGGGGGGGGGGGGGGTGCAAGATGAGGACATTTACTCGAAAAAAGCAGAGTAAAGTATGGTAAGATGAGGATATAATTTAATAAAAGTA
>JAODUE010003668.1:0-11040 GCA_027564755.1 Amblyopsis hoosieri
TGTGTGAGTGAGATAGATAGGGTGTGTGGGTGTGGGTGTGTGTGTGTTTGTGTGTGTGAGAGAGTGAGAGAGAGAGAGAGAGAGAGAGAGAGAGAGAGAGAGAGAGCGAGCGAGCGAGAGAGACGGAGTGTTTGCAAGAGAGAGCGTCCTGAACGATGTTCTTTTTTTTTCTCGCCTCGCTCACACGGCATTGGTAACAAACCGCACAATAAGGTAGCCTCCCCTCGCCTTGTGCGCACCGAGCCGTTTGCTCCGTTTGCTGCTGCTGCCTTGCTAACGAGACGGATCTGAAATACATCTAACCGCTCTCCTCGTTTATGGCTAGGCGGTCTGCAGCGTTTCCCACACTCTAGGACTGCAGCATGCACGTCTTACATTTGGCGTGCCTTGTGTCTCCATCTGTGTGCGCAAACATTAGCGTAATGGGCGTTTGGAAGGGCCCAAACGATCAAGTGATCACGAAAACTAAACACAAAACACATATGGCAATAGGACAGGAGGATGTCTCATTTCGATGCGTGCTATTATATAAACGTGTTCCATAGGGACGCTACTTAATTGATGGCAATTGCGCCTGGCTGCAGGTGCATGTGCGCGCCCGTTTTGACTATATAGCGCATACGTTATTGTCAATGCTCTGCAACCGATAGGCTACTGATCATCCCGATAATGCCTGCTGCGGCCGCATGCAGGCTATAGGCAGGAATGACCGCGGGTCGCTTTTTGTCTGACGTGTCATTATACCATATTATATAATATATAATGTATATATATATAATATAATGCACTGTATACCCTATAGGCTTATACGAGACTCTTACACCCCCCCCCCCCTTCCTTAATCCTCCCTCCTTTGTCCACCTCTGAATATCTTCCAGAATCAGAATAGCAGGCACATCTGTCCTCCATCAGTACGCCAGCCATGTCTGGACAGTTGGAAAACATTTGGCAAACCGCAGCAGTGAAGCGTGTCCCTATTGGACGCTTATCTTCCCCAAACTCTGGGGAATTTGCTGTGCCCTCCCCGAGATGCAGCATGTGTCTGGAAAACATCTGAAACAAAACACAATTGTCTAAAATGTCAATTCCACCTTTGTTTGAGAGTTCATACGTGTAATAGATCTGTGTAATTTTAGGACAGATCCCCGGTAACGTGGTAGTCTACATTTTGTCACACATGGAAAGCAACACCATTCATTTAACAATAGTCTCTTTATCTTTAATGATTCGACCCGCATGCTATTCTTTTAATATTGCCCCCATGTGTGCTAAATCCTGGCTATAAACATGTCAGGTATGCTATGTGTACGACATTATAATGGAAATTACAGTTATTATCATCGCTGGTACTGGAGAAAACTGCCAGTTGAAACAAGTATGTATATTGGAAGCAAGAGAACGAGCTGCGCAAAAGCCAATGAATTATTTTCAAACTTCTGGATGCTAAATAACGGAAATAAGAAAGCTCTATTGTCCAATCCTGCGAGCCACCGAGCCCGCATCTCTCTTGTCTATTGCTGTGTGTTGACAAACAATATGTTTTTCCAGCGACACAGAGGAAAAACAAAGTCTATAGCCTACTCTGTGGCTGCTCAACACCGAGCCACCTCACCGCCCTCAGCCGAGATTTGGCGCCGACGCCTGGGCTCCGGGGCTAGACTGGAGGGGTGGAGCACGGCGCAGTCCCGGAACCCTGTGTGTGTGCGCGCGCGTGTGTGGGAGAGTGAGAGAGAGAGAGAGAGAGAGAGAGAGAGAGAGAGAGAGAGAGAGAGTGTGTGTGTGTGTAGCTGAAAGGGGAGTGAGAGGGAGGGGGTGACGTTTCCATATGAGGGAGGGTCTACTGAATCCAATTCATTACGGACACCACGTGTTATAGGAGCGTGGGAAAGAGGCGAGCTTTTCTTCCCAGCAAAGAAAGAGCAGGGATCAAATAACACGGCGCAGGAGAAAGATCGCGCTCGGCACAGAAGCTGCCACTGAAATACTGCGACCACCCGACCAAGACAAGACAGGGTCTTATTCTGGAACAGTCACGCCAAATAGCGTATTAAACCGACGCATACGCACCGTTATTAGCCCATGTGCGGCCACTTTCCACTTTCTCTCACCAAAATGACCCAAACTGTGATTGTGTCTTTAACCACAAATTAAAGTAAAACGATATATTTAGATTGTATTTAATTTAATGCTTTGGTCTATTAAAAATATCTCTTCTCACAGATCATCAAATAATGTCCCACATTAAACACATTATACGCTCATAGGACAGTTGGTCAGCATACAAAGGCGTAATAATCAGAAACATAATACATGTACATTGTTTCCCTTCAAGACCACACTATAGCTTTTTGAATTAACAAAGGATAATTTCACACACTTTTCGTTCAGATGGCCTAATACAGTTAATTTTCATGTCCATATTACCCACTTCCGTAAATGTAGGTATAATTTTCGACAGAACTCAACTCACAATACCTAAAATATTTTTCTGTGAATGGTGTAACATAACACTAGTCTACTAATTTGAAATAAAGTCAATTAAAACAGTTATTTGAATGTGTCCTTAAAATTTCGCAATCATTAAAAGGCTTTTGTTTGTGCTCGTTTTTCTGAAAATGGCTTCTAACTGTAACTTCACTTTCCCACAGACACACACGCACACACGCACACGCACACACGCGCGCGCACACACACACACACACACGCACACGCACACGCACACTGTCTACCTGATCTTAGAATGTTATGAAATGTGCTGACTTGTTTTTTCCATTAGATACTGCTTTTGTTTAAAAGCAGTATCTAATGGAAAATAGATCAAATAGATAGTGGAGAACATTGCAACAAGAGCATGTAGGACGCTTTTACGCTTAGGAAGAGCTAAAACACACGGTTACTGCATCATTCTTTACCATCTGGCTTCATCAACCCAGCATAACAACAGTGATCTACCAAGACTATTTCTTCTTCTTCTTGTGAATAATCATGGAGTTAATTTATACAGTAACATTACATTCTGTAACACCGGCAAGTTATAACAGGCAGGGTTCACTTTACATGTTATATTAGACTGCAGTAAAACCCTCAAGTATACTTTCTGCGCCTCCATATAAGTCCACACGCAGACACTGTAATTCATTAATTAGTGTTGATTTGTAACTTGGCGTATATCTGGCAGTAGCACAGGAGACTGATTGGTCCTAGAGGCTGACTGACACACCGTGTGAAAACATGTTACCAGCAAATGATTTGGCCGGCGTCACAGACATGTCATTTTTTTAGATACAATGAACCCCAGTGGAGGTTGCTGTTGGGAAGGTGGGGGGATGAGAAACGGAAACCCCAGGTTACAGTGACACCGTAGACCCGTATAGCATAGCGCTAAACTTGTCAATTTGTCAATCACTTGTTTTGACATAAAAAAAGGTTTTTGTTATTATTCATAGCTTGCTTGTGTGTGTGCGTATGATTACATTTCTACAGCAAAAATAACATGTCTATATATCATGACTTCAGGTATTCAATGGCTAAAATTGGATATTACATAATCACAACAATTTCACAGTTACAATTATGCTTTTTACTTATAGCCAAAGGTCAATATCAGATGAGTACAATTAAGCATATACAAAGTATTAAAGATCTGGTAGTGGGTATGGTAGCGGGCTTGCACAATAATGCTTACAGGTAGCTCAGGCATGAATGGGAATTGAACCCACAACCTTTTCTTTGGGTGTCGACACTATAAGATGGTCTTATTTTCAACGAGACACACATGAAAACGTGTACAGCATTACGAAGTGGAAAATACCCATATGTTTCTATTGCTCTTTTTTTCCCAAATATTTGTTTGTAGTCCCACAACTCCCAGAGCGCCTGCTCAACAACGATGCTTTGACTCTAACCTAAAAGACACACATACACACGTTAAAGGTATTTCATATATTGTTGTGAAACCTTTTAGATTGAGCTGTTATCACCTCTCTCTCTCTCGCTCTCTCTCTCTCTCTCTCTCTCTCTCTCTCACACAAACACACTCAAACACTTTGACGTAAGTGTGTGTGTGTGTGTGTGTGTGCCCATAAGAGGGTTAATGCATTTTCACATGTTGCTGCTGGTTTGTCCTGTATAATTGGGAAAGGTGTCACTATTAGGGCATTAGGGACACCTCAATTTTTCAGTTCCTAAAACACACACACACACACACACACACACACAAGCGCGCGCGCACACACACACACTTGTCTGTAAGCCATCCTGACAGAGTGTCAGTGCTAAAAGCCTTGTCAACACACCTGAACTCCACCCAGCAAACAGCATTCCACTTAGGGAAGGGCTATAAATCAGCACGCACACACACACACACGCACGCACACACACACACACACACACGCAGAAAGACACACAATCACCTTTCACACACACGTCTTTTCCCAGAACAAGTGTACCGTAGACCAGAGGTTCTCAACTTTCTGGCCTTTGACCTCCAATAAAAAATGCTTTATAGCTTGACCCATCCCCCACCACACACAAAAAACATGTCCAACATACTAACTATGCAATTAATTATAATAAACAATAGCACATGACATACAAAATAACAATATATCTACATTAAAAAATAAAACAATAATGATAATAGTCATAGATTTTATATAGTTTTTATAATGATTTCACAACCCTCACATTGGGAGCTCATGCACCTCAAGTAAAGATCCCGTTATCTGTGATCTGTGTGTGTGTGTGTGTGTGTGTGTGTGTGTGTGTGTGTGTGTGTTTGTGTGTGTGTGTGTGTGTGTGTTGGCTTTTGCTCCTGCAGGAGCCTCTGGAGCCGGTGGAGGAGGTATGGGAACAGCAGAAGGTGTCATCCCCTGTCTGTCTGCCTGTCTGTCTGTCTGTCTGCTTGTGGGAAAGCGTGACCACTCCTCCGTCCCTGACCAAACTGTTCTCCCTGCACTGTGTACTGAACCACACCTGGATACATGCACACACACACACATACACACACACTCACACGCGTGCTACACATGCAGACGTGGCCAGTGGCTTCGGTCAGGAACACACAGTATTGACTCAGCTAAAAGTTTCCCATGTGAGTCAAAACCTGCTGTGCACTGTGAAGAAAACTACAGATGCACGTATGTGCACCTGCACACACACACACACACACACACACACACACACACACACACACACACACACACACACACACACAGGGATGCAGACAATTTCATTAAAGTCTATACACAATTTAATGATATATCTAAAGTTTGCAGCCCACTCATAGACATATTGGAAGTGTATTTTCCACATTTTAAATAGGGCAACCAAGCAATACATTTCAATCATATCATACTACATTAAAAGTCATTTGAAATATCAATGAACTGAACACAGTATTTACATACTGTGTCTGTTGATGTACTGTAGATGTACTGTAGATGTAAAGGTGGAGTCTGGGATTCTAAGGAAAGCTTGTTATATATTATGTTATGATATTTGAACTCAAATAGAAGCTCTGCCCTCCCCCAATTTGGACAAGCATTGCCATGAGCTGCTGTTAGCAAAGAACCAGGTAGATTCTAACCGGTTCATGTCAGTCTTGACCCAATGTAACGGGTGCCGAGGCTGGGATAGTGTTGTGTGGTGCGGCCTGCACCACTTTGTTTACAGAGCCAGGGCCGTGTTAACCTGATATTGCCAGGTTAATTTTCCACCCTGTGGAGCCGTCCATTGAAACTGGGCAGGTCCTTTCAAAGACAATACTTGGCAGCTGATTACAACAATACTTGGCAGTTGATTGGCTGAACCATCTGGTCATTTTCGGCACACCACGCCCGTATAGCTATGAACACGTCGCTGATCGGGAAGTTCAGTTGCTACTCGGACACTCGGAAATTGAAACAGAAGCTCGCAAGACCATCGCGATATCGCAAGCTTCTGTTTAATTTTGCCGTGAGGCTAAGGGCTGTGTAGAAACACCAGATTATTATGTATTAGGGAGGAGATATTCACCGTATTTGACGACGAGAGTTAGCTTACGCGGGACGTCACCAGAGCTCCGCGTGAGGCCGACACTCACGAGGGTCGCAAAAAAACCCGCCATTGTCTCGTGTCACCACCCGCATTCTCTCACTCCGTGTGGTCGCGGCGGGAAAGAGAAAGAGCCCGTCTCCACGACAACAAAGGCTATCAGAGGGTGATACTGTGCTTTCAGGAGAGGGAGTGGAAAGTGAGTCAAGAGAAAGGGGGTGGGGGGGTGAGGGGGGAATAGACGAAAGGAGGGTGGGAGAGTTTTCCCGAACCCGCTCACACACACACACACACACACACACACACAGAGAGTGCCTCCACGAGGGCATTGTAAGCAGCTCCCATGGGAAAATCTCGCACTGGCCTGAAAGAGGCGGAGCCAGAACTGTTTTCGGGGGTCACATGGGCACGGCTCTTGGGCCAATGGGGGCACCGCTGATTTGATTCAAAAAGCGTCAGAGTCAAGTGAAGGGCAGTGTGGGGTCTGAAGGGCTTCCTATATCCACAAGCCAATCAAAAGCCAGCGCTGCGGGTGGAAGCAACAGTCAGGGAGAACGAACGTGAAGGTGTCCTGGCAGCGGTGGCTTGCTATTCCCCAGGATCAGAGCAGATGTGCGTTCACATTCGGCGAGCTGAGGTGAACGTTGGAGGTGAAATAGTTAGATTTAAACTGTAGCACTTAGTCCAGCGTCCGCGTGTGTTTGCTGAGAACTACCTCCGCAGACCGTTGCTACTCAAAGCAAATGGAAAACCGTTCGCCGCACTTGAACACACCTCAGGGTTGCATCTTCAGCAGGCGTTAAAGCAGAATAGACCCCATTGGGATCTCTTCTGTTTGGGGTCGCACACACTATCACATGGTGGGATAATAATTACACAATTGCTGTGTAAAAATGATAAACAATTATACACATTATAGATAAAATTGTACGCGTATATATAAAAGATTTACTGTAAGATAATTTTAAGATCAGCGTGGCAAAATGTTATCACATTTAATTTAATTTAATTCATCTGTTAGAACCATCTATTCACGGAGACCATCTTTTGCTTTTAGGTAAAAGGTTTAAACGATGTGTGTTGATCTAACAAAAACACCAGGCTTGGTTGAGCACAAAGCCGTACTGTTAGTGCAGGCTAAAAGGGTAAAAGCTGAAGGTGCTGACCTGTCTCCCAGCGTTCCCACACGCTCCATGATCTGACACATCATGAGGAGGCAGTTCTCTGCACTCAGTTTTCCCTGACAGGGGCCAAACCACTGCAAAGAGACCAGATTCCATTCTTGGTTTAACAGCAGGAGATGAGGACACACACAGGAGATGACCTAAACAGCAGCGTTTTCCCCAACATGTCTGGTGGTTACCTTTCAATGGAAATAAAGAAACGTGATCGCGGCCCAGCGTCTCCTGTTTTAGTTAAGTAACTGCTAAATGTTCTAAATGCACTGGTTTATAGTGAACCGGCCAACAATGCTTTTCTAAATACAGTTCATTTATTACAGCTGTAACCACTTGTCAGTCTAATAGACATTCAATATTTGTGAGTGCGATTGTGTGGCAATCACATTTCCAAAATGTTTATGAAAAAATATAGATAATTCGATTTTGAAAGCAGTCCAAATGTTTTAAAGACCGTGTAAAGCAAATACAGAGATTTACTTGGAAATACTTTATATATGTTAGAAATCCATTCCTAAACATGTGAAAACACTGTTAGCTATATTGTATAGTAGAGTTAGACAATTAAAGTGTATTTCATAATTTCTCTGTTTTTTGGGAGGGCCAGGAATGGGGGACTAGATACGTAGTTGGTCCCCCAATTTGCCTACCCCTCCTAGTAACGCCAAGAGGATATAAAAGCATAGAGAGCGTTCGAATCAGCTCAGTATCGATCTTGCTCCAATGCAAGTTATTAGCCTACTAAATTGCATAATTCCATAGCTAAATCACTTACTGTCCTTTAACAGCATAGTGTGATAGTTGTGCTTTCATTGTAGATAAGCACACAATGTGGTTCAGAGTCAATGTGCATTATGTGAAAGCTACTGGTTTAGTAGCCTAGCCTACCTGATCACACCCGGCGGCCAAATCCAGTCGGCATTCTCATGTTCAAATAAGCATCCAAATAATCCAACTGTCTTTATGTAGTCCAATCCTCTTTCCAAAAGAAAATATAAACCACATATCCAAACGAAAAAATCAAAGTAGGCTAGATTTACTTGACAAGAACAGCATCTCATGGCATCTGCAGGTGTCATGACAAAAAGTGTTCTGCTAAAAAGTGGTCTGTTGGAAACTGATTTCTGCCCACGAGAGCACACACAGCCCTATATTATAACCAACCTAATCATTTTTAACAGTATACCTCTATTTAAAGTGAAAACACAACTCATAAAAGGAACGTAAATATTTTACAATCAATGTTCGGTTGAGGAAACCTTTTTGGCAAAACACCGTGGTATAGTGTTTACCATAGAACATGGTGGGTGTGGTTACAGCACCTTCTACTGACACACCCCCAGCGCTTGAGAACAGATAATGCAGGTATATTTTCACACTTTTGAAATGTAATTTTATATACTTCATGACTTTTTTATTAATTCAAATTTGGCTGGTTAATATGACCTTTTTCTGTGGTATGACAAACTCAAAACACAAATGTATGTCTGCTTTACACAATCTTTAAACGAGTCTTGCTAAAACCTCTTTTGTTACCTTGTATCAGTATACCGGTGGTAAACCGATACAAGTGATCACAACAAATTAAAACTGTATAGGGTGCACTGCAATACAGTATACTATGAGATAACTATGTAGAATAGTGTTGAATACTAGATAGTATTCTACACTATTCTTAGTTGTGGATGTACAGTCTGGTGGCCCAACCCATGTGACTCATGTAAAACCCACCACTACTTCTGTCACACCTACAGTAGTCACCAGATTATAAATACTATCAGAACGGAAAATAGAAAAGCTTTTAGAATGGGCGACAGTCCGAGTCTTTACTCTAATACTGCAAACAGGTACAAATAGCAGCAAAATGGAGCATTTGTTCTCGTAAAAAAAGCAGAGATTGTAGCTTTAACATACTCTGCCAGCTGAGAGGCACTGGAGCGGGTTGCATCATCTGTCTATTTTCCCACAGACTGCTGTGGGATGTGGCGCAGATGCACCGCTAGTCAGACCAAGGTAATTAGCATCCGCCGCAAGCCCCTGGCAAACATCTGATAGCTGAACCCGGACCATGGCAGAGCGTGTTGCGACTTGACGCACGCACACACGCACGCATCTTCTTCTTCTGACTCACCTCTCACACACACACACGATCGTATAAATGCATGCACAGTGCAAGCTCACATGTACGAGTCATGTGACTCACCTGACGCCCACTCATTTCACCTGCGTGACAAAGCAACAGCGGAGGTCGTGTCACTTCCTGTCCTTGCCCACAGTCTAGCAGTGGGCAGCAAGAGTGCACATTGCGTTCACGCTAATGAGTTCATGCGCTCTCCACGTTCATTTTTTTATTTTTTTATTTCTCCTTTGCGATATTGTCGATGGATAAGTGCAGCATTTTGACATTCTTACACTTCCTCTAATACCTCAACAATAACGGAAAGATTTATTTGTCGGGATAGACCGTTGTGTAAAAAAAGGTTGTGATGAATTCAATTTCAAACTTTCAAACATAAACACCTCTCCCGTCAATGCCGAACTGTATAGTGCTCCCTCCGAAGCTTCACCCCGCACATTGGACATGCGTTGTGAAGGCTGGGTATTGTTATTGTGTGGTGCGGCCTATATCATTTTGTTTATGTTCCTATTTATGGAGTCAGGGCTGTGCAGAAGTACCTGATAATTGTTTCAGCATGCACAGATACAGGTACAGTAAACTAGCAGAATGCAAGGCAATATTTGGTGAATTTGACGAACAGTGTATTAGATTACAATCGCTTACTATACCTTTAATATTGGAATAGAATGACATTTGGAAAAGTTGCCTTCCATTATAAACAGCAGAAATTTGAATAAACTTGATCAGTTACCAAATCAACACCATCACAGGTAAAACAAAATAGCAATAGCCCTCTAAATTCCATATGTTCCCCGTACAACGAGGAGGTTTGTTAAAGACATGAATTTTCTGTAATAAAGACTGCATTTCCTGTAATAAAGACTATATTTCCCTTGAAAACTGCTTGCTTCATGGCGAAGTATCTCTGATACAAATTTTCAGGTACAAGATGTATTCAGAAAACACAAATAATCAGAAGAACATTATCGGTCTTATATATTCCAAATAGCCAAATCAGAACAAAATAAACTAAAGAATACCTGAAAGGAATGCTGTTTATGGCCCAGGTCATATTTGGAACGCAACATATTTGTAAAATGACTATATTTTTCATATCCACATGTGCTACACATGAAATATACACCTTTAAAACACTATACACCTATCCACCTGCACTAGCCACCTGTAATACAGCGTTTCACTTGAATATTGTTTTTATTTACAGTAATTTGATGTTATTTTACCTAATTTTCCCTAGAAAGTTTGGAACCTTTTTCTTATGGCTGGTGCCCACTTACTAAATGTCTTTTGGCAAGGAAGATCTGGGATGTTTTACTGGCAGGAACTCTAAGAAGCAGGCAACTATAACAAGCAAAGTTAGCACCACTAGCAGAGGTTGCTGTGGCAGGGATGCAGGGAAGGAAGGTCTGGGAACTTCGTACCGGCAGGAACTCTAAGAAGCCAACGGGCGAGTGTTTGCAGCACAGGTAAACTGAGTTCATTGAGAGAAGACAAACCAGTTAGAGTTATATATGAAATCCACATCTAGGAATGATTATCTTATTTTTATTTGACATCATTGCTTTCAGTTTGTGTTCATACAAGATTTGCAGCGCGATGTTATAATAATAATAATAATAATAATAATAATAATAATAATAAAAAAATAAAATAAAAATAACAATAATAATTATAATTATAATTATAATA
>JAODUE010003669.1:0-11040 GCA_027564755.1 Amblyopsis hoosieri
TGTGTGTGTGTGTGTGTGTGTGTGTGTGTGGGTGTGTGTGTGCTGTATGAGTGTGTGTGTTTGTGCGTGTGTGTGTGTGTGTGTGCTGTATGAGTGTGTGTGTATGTGCGTGTGTGTGTGCTTGTGTGCTGTATGAGTGCGTGTGTGTGTGTGTGTGTGTGTGTGTGTGCTGTGTGAGTGTGTGTGTATGTGCGTGTGTGTGTGCTTGTGTGCTGTATGAGTGAGTGTGCGTGTGTGTGTGTGTGTGTGTGTGTGTGTGTGTGCGTCAGTGTGTGCTGTGTGAGTGGGTGGCGTGCGCGTTCAAGTTCTTAATACTGATAAAAGTCAGATTGCTTTTTGTTGACGATTAAAATATTATTATATAACCAACCACCAATGAAATCTCTGCTTGCTTGCCGGCGACAGACTTCCATTTTAGGCCAGAGCCAATAGGAGAATGTGTTGCTTGCCAGCTGAGCGATTAGTGTTAATCCTGTCGCAGTAGTGCTATGGCTGCTCAGACACTCCATAGATCACCTGATCTAACTTCAAATGCATTAACGAGATTAATAATAGTGCTCAACTGGGATACTATCTTTGTTTAGCATTTTTTTAGGTCTATTTTCACAGATCAAATTATTTACTGTATATTTATTTTACGGATTAGTTTAGATATCTACATTTTGTTTGACCTATTTACCAATTGTAAGGAAATATGTTCAATAAAAATAGTATGACCTCTTTAAAATAACACACTACTGCAAAACTTCATTTTAAGTAAATGCTAAGTAGATATTCTCTTACACAATGCATGGGCCTATCCATAGGCACCCTATTACTTCATGCTTCTTTTGAATTCACAAAATGGGGTATCAACACATTGTCAAAACAGCCCTGTATTTTCCTTATAATACATATTTCACGGCTGATTATCACTTGAATGCTTTGGGCCTTTTCCCTGTTATGTAATAATTTTGTTATGCAATGCTTTCTCTGACAAAGTGTCTTGCTAAAGGCACAACCTGTTAACATGCTATACAATATTAACATGCTATACAAATTGCATCATGCTGAATAATATGAAATAACTAATTATAGGCAAAAATAAGCCCCTTTATTAACGGATTAGATAGACTGCCAAATACTGTGTCTTGTTTTAGCTACAGTTACCTGCTCTCTATTGGTGAACTATCCGTGGTCCTGAAACACACTGCTTTCACATGACTCAGTCTCCAATCTAATCGGCAATGTATCAGAAACCATGAAGCCCAGCTGACACAGAAGAGCTGCACTGCCAGATTATCACAACATGCCATGTTAGGGTTCATCACCCCTCCAAGTCCTATGTGCTGTTCCTCCCTGCTGGTCTCTTTGTTGGGGCCGTGCAGTGAACTACAGTCCCCTGCTTTGGAAGGCCCCACTGGGGGTGAGATAATTACAGTGTGTGTGTGTGTGTGTGTGTGTGTGTGGAAGGAGGAGGGGGAGGGGTAGAGGGGAATGGGGAGGAGGGGGGAGAAGTGTGGCAGGAGGAAGTGACAGTGATTCCGATGTATCAGAAGGATGTACTGAAAATACTTATTTTCAACGTTATCAGCTATTCCTGAGCCAAGCATAATTGAACAGCTGCATACCGTCAGAGCAAAGATATTGGAATACTCCATAGACGCCTGTCGCAAATAAAGGCCGGTTGAATTTATTGGTTGAGTAAACAGAAGCCCGGGCTATTATTTGCAGTTTTACAGTTCTAACATGATGGAGCATTGTAACGCTCCTGGTCTCTTAAGTGGGCATGCCACCAACGATATTTTGCTCTGGAGGCTGACATAAACAGTGCCAAGACAACTAAATCTACCATGCATGGCCTGAAACAAAGTCCGTTACCCCAAAACAGTTTGCTTCAGAAATACCGCTGTTGCCTCAGATTGATCGTAGTTAAATGAATGTAATGTACTCAAAATACCCCAGAGAGAAATAATGGGCAATAGTATGGTGAAATCCGTGGTCTGCACAATGGGTGAAAAGCCCCCCCTCCCCCTTCCAAAAATCAAAAGCGTCTGTTGCACCCTCTCTGTTGCTCCATACTTTCTGGTCAGAGCACAGGGCATCATTATGATCATATTGCCGCATCACGCCCCTGTACACTCTCACCATTCCAAGCTGGTAGCATGCATGTAACTATAGTTCTCTGGTTACATCAGCAGCGTATAGCTCCTCCACTGCTGAGCTATAGCACCGACCGCTCCTGTCACAGGGTTACAACCGCTACGGAGGCTTTATGCTAGCGGTTGTGCTATCACGGTCAGCGGCAATGTCATCCATCTTCTTGCTGTGTCCATTGCTGCCAATGGACACAGCCATTTGTGCTGTTGTTGTTACTGTTGATGATACAGTCGGCCCTTCGTTTAAACTGACCAATCCCAAGACCTGCCCCAGGTGGGACATAACAGCACAGTAGGCTATAACAGGGAAACAGATTAAAGGAGCTTCTGTCCGATTGGAAAAAATGCTCAACTGTTATTGGAGAGCAGGTGAAAAGGGGGCGGTGCTTGGGATCGGTCAACTTATAGCCTTGTGATACCATCCTGATCTCGCCAGTTTACAGTTTGACTTCCCCGTGAGAATCGGTCTGGAACCCCTCAAAAGCGTTTGTCATACTGTCAAGGCGGTGCTTCCTTACATACGATTGGACTACCTATCTTCATCTCACCCAATCAATTTGAATCAGCCAGACCGACGGTGGAAAACAAAACGTACAACATTTTGTTGACGCTGATGTTGTCATCTTGGGAAAAACTCCAGATGGTCGCCGATTGCCCTGATTGTGTTCTACAACACGGTTGTCGCCAAATGCCACGGTGTCACGATCATGACGGTCTCGCGGGGACCGCTGAGGCCATCATGGCCACGGCTCTCCTTGATCCACCGGTCAATGAAAAGACTCACCACACTGCTGACTGGCTTAAAATCCCATCCCGGTCCCACACAGCAGTGCTCAGTAGCTATAGTATCTGGGATATGCTCAACAGTCGGGGTTGCCGTACATAGAAGTTTTATGTAAGAACCGCTATGTTGGAAGAACATTTCGCTCCTCCCTCAGAACTCCTAAATGCAGATAAGGTTCTCCCCCTCTGCGTCTCACCCTCTATATACAGTATGTAGGCTACCTCTCTCTAATTCCGCATTTGTCGTTAGATGGATTTGGGAAGTCCAAAGTGGGAAACTTCTGTGCTCCTTCTGTGCGTTCAATGTGTTGTGAAGTTACAAGTCGTGAAAACATGGACGCCCGTTTTTTTGCTTCACTTGTTGCTTACCACCACCGCAAACTATTAACAATCCTGTGTTGTTTCTAACCCTAATTAGTTTATAACAATGTCAGTAGCATGCATTTCATCTTGCTATGTGTTAAAACTTGTACTTTTCTCTCTATCTCTGTGTGCACCGCCATGTTGCTGTGACATTGGGAAACCCTTCACCATCGATCCAAGATTCTGACATGGATTTTTGAGACGAAGGCAATTTTTCCACTTCGGAAGTTGGGAATTCCCAGTTCAGGCATGTGCTTGAATGCAGCATGAACCATGCACAAATGCTCCTTGTTAAGGTGGAGAAATGGGGGATGCTGCATAATGTTGGGAAGGTGCTTGAGGCACTGCTGCACTAGCCTCGCAAGACCATCCTGATCTCACAAGCTCCGGTTTAACATCGCCGTGAGAATCAGTCTGGAAAGCCTCGGAATCATTTTGAATGTGTCCGAGTAGCAAAGGTACAGCCATTCACAAACAGTTTCAATGTACGGCTCCCCAGATGGACTTGTGACAACCATTCCTCTGGCATGTCAGGTTACTGCTGCACTACGTCAGCGCACAGCGAGCGGCCAGCTGGCAAGAGGGGACCCGCGGGTGACGTCATCACAACTGCTCATAAATAGGCCTACACCCTGCGTGCGTGTGTAGGCACTGTGGCTGCATGCGCGCAGGTGTTATTACCTATTACATGTGCACCGTGCATGCACAACACAAACTGTCTTTGAATACAAAGTAGGGAATTAGCACTGTGGCTATGTGAGCTTGTAGCGTAGTGCCTCTATTCCAATGACGTATAGGCTAGTTGACGTCACTGACTGTAATGACGCAGGTCGCATTTGACTGTACATAGTTGGGGAAATGGGAAAAACCATGTGATTTCACATGAGGATTTATACTTTATGGCGAAGTATTTACCGTATAGTGAGAGGTTGCCACTGCTGTAGTACGTCGTTTTCATAAGCTGGTTAGTCTCTAAGCACTGACAGATGGATGCTCGAGTCGAGCTGGAAGGGTACAAAGCGCTCTCTCGCTCTCTCTCTCCTTACACAATCTTTCTCGCTCCCAGTGTTTTCGCAAGGTCATGCTGCAGCTGTGCTGTATTTGCAGACTGGGTATTTGTTTTTCCAGTTTAGACACCTATATCGACGCAGTGCGCCCCCCTCCCCCTCATCACCAACCCATCGCCCACGCACCTAAATGAAATTCGAAGCGTAAACCGGTAGCCAGAAGTGAAACAATGACACACGACCCGTCCTCTCTTTAATGTGTTCACAATGTGTTTATCTTTTCTGTTTAGCCTTTACGCAAATGTCCCTGCTAATAGAATGTCGCTATATTTAACAGGGTATGATTTTTATAACAAAATAATCGCCTCATCATTTATTTCTGGGTTAGTACATGTAGCCTAGAAGGTCAGCACAATTAAATAACCTACGTTATTAGGCGTTTTTAATATTATTATTATTGGCATATGCTATAAATGTTTTTGAAAATCTCACACAGAGTTAAGGGGGAAAGCCATTGGGGACTTTGGGGGGATGGGTTGGGTTGGGTTAGGTGAGAAATGTAAGCCATGGCGGCCAGACTGGTGCAAATCCCACTTACTTCCCAACGAAATTCTCCAGCACGGAGCTTTTCCCCGCACTCTGGCCGCCCACCACGGCAATCTGAGGCAGATCCAGGTTGGCATTTTGACCGATTGATGAGAAAGCATCCTGCATTCGGTTGACGAGGGGAATCAAATCTTCCATCCCCTGGTTCCCCATCCTTTATAAACGAATAGGTCTGTCCTCCTCAATTGAGAATAACACGGAAGGAGATTATCCCTCGGCCGTTGACACCCTCACGTTTTGAGGGAACGTTAAAAAATCGGAGTGGGTTTAACTTTTTACGGTTGGTCTCTCGGCGACTGTGTCTCCTTTCGTATGTCCCAATATAGCTCGAGTGGACGCGTCGGCTCCTTCGCCACACGCAGAGAGGAGAGGATAGGGACGGTCTCTCTTTTTCTCATGAGAGAGAACGCAGTACCGCTTACACACCGCTTGGTGGTGCCATATTGTAGTCTATATGTCGGCGATAATAATGTTAGGATACTCCGGTCATCATGATGATTGTCATCACTTACTATAGTCATTCAAAGGACAAAGAGACTTTATATAATTTACAAATTATTTTCGTTTTTCTGAAGCGCCCGCCTTATTAGACTATAGGCCTAACCCTGATATGATCTCTCCATGGTACTGAATGCCATCTGACGCCATGGCAAGTGAGCGCATTTAGCTGTCTGCACACTGCACATGCGCAGTGTGTTTATTCTGAAGACATTTCAATAGACGTGGACAATGCAAATTTATATAGGGTAGCCAAAGCTTTGTCCTTTGCCTTTTAAAACAAGGACCATTTGAACAGACAGAACAATACGGCCTATTGGAATCAACAGGTAGGCTACTCAGACAAGTAGTTCATAAAAACGAATCACATGACATCAAGGAAGTAAAACAATAAACTATATACATATATTAAATTACCCTGTAAATAAAAGCAGTCATCTTTCAGTGGGATGTATTTCTGTATGTACTTAACGCAACCGACAGGTGGCGACATGAGCCAGAATCAGTGACTGGTTTCAAACGTAAGGAGACGGTCTGAAGGGGCTTCAGTGAACTATATTTACCCTGTGTTCTGAGCTTAATCTGGGATTTTATTGTTCGAATTTCGCTTTCCTCGTTCAAAAAGTAAGTTGCGTAAACTGAAGGCAGTATAGGCAAAAATTCTGTCACGTTTTCCACACATAGTACTGTTGTTTTGTCTATATTACTAGCCAGTAGAATTATGTGCTAAGCTAGCTGTTGTGGTTCTGTCATTAGCTTAGCTAACGTTAGCTTGCCTCATAATAGGGCAGGTGCAGCCTCCTAACTTAATCTAGTTCATTTAAGGTCATAATAGCTTGGTTAAAATGTAAATATCTGTAACTATTATTTAAAACGCGTCTTCAAAGTGTGCTAGCGGAACAGGAAATCTTAGGTCAGCTAAGGCAATACAAAAAGTATTGTTAGCTTGTCGCGGTGTATGGACTCCTCATGCGAGCGACTTGTGTTGTCTTTTGAGATGCGCACTCTCATTTAGTGCTTATGCATGATGGGAACATCTTCACACAACTCTTTTATTTTACCCTACTTGTTTCTCTGAGACAATTTGCTTTTTATGAGGAGCTATAGAAACAATAGTAATACCTCGTATTGCCTCATGTTTTGCACCACTATTCTCTCTTTAAGAACTAGAACCCCACCTCCCCCCTACCAGAATGTTCAATCCACACATCCACCACCAACAACAACAGCAGCAGCAGCAGCAACAGTTTCAACAGCATCTACGGCAACTACAACACCTTTTCCAACAGCAGCCACCACCACCTCCGCCTCCGCCTCCTCCGGCGCACCATGTCTCACACCACCACCGCCAGGCACAGCGGTAAGGTTTCACAACTCGAGGTCGGGGATTTAGTCGAGGCCCGCCGAATGAACGGGTCATTGTTGCAAAGGTGGGGAATGTGCGTGAGCTTTTATATTTACGTGGAGATTTGGAAATATTATTTTAAACAGTAGTTTAACTCAACTTGTTTCCCAAAATAACCCATCAGTGTTATTGTAGTATTATCAATTGTAGTATTAGTAATGACCACCATATTAACACTACATTGATGTAGGCTTATCAGTTGCCAGTTACAATCTATTCATAAGGCAAGTTTCCATTATCAGAAGTCAGTCTTGTGCATCTAGGTCATGCCTGTGAACCAGAATCTTATAGTCTCACATGTCCCATATGTGCCACATTTGGAGTTACCACTGTTGTTATAGGCAACAAACATGTATTCTGTCCACACATTCTGTATAGGGGGCAGGAGGGTCTAGTGTTCTGGGTGTTTGACCTCCCAACTGGTCATGGGTTCAAGCCCCAGAGTTGGTCCATACCAGTGTATACATCTGAGAGTGAGATGCCCGATACCCATCTGCTATGTATTATTAAGAAAACACAGATTGAGAAATTCTGGGCAGATACCAATGATTACAATAGCAATACAATGTTGAAACATTTCCACATGGCTGACACTTCCATTTTCATTTGAAAACAAATGATGATGCCATGCCAGAGTCGTGTGTAACCAGTGGCTTTTATGGTTGTTATCATAGTACCACCACCTATTGGAGCTTCTCCAATTTAGCATTTAGCCAGAACAATATTGATGCAACACAACAGATAAACATTAGCCACTGCCATCAAGGAAAGCCATCTTGTTTTCCGATAGGCTGACAGCAGTCAGCAAGGCCGATATCGGCCGATACCGATATGCCGATATATCCGATATAGGGATATATGGGATGCAGGGATGCCGATATATCGTGCATCCCTGCTTATAATTGTACTCGCTGTAAAGTCACTGTGGATAAAAGCGTCTGCTAAACATATGTGTCCATGGCGATATCTGTGCATCCCTACTTCTAGTAATTGTAAGGGTAAAGTCACTGTGGATAAAAGCGTCTGCTAAACGTATGTGATGTGTCCATGGTGATTAATGGTGTGTCCCTTGTGCCTCTTGTGCCTGAACGCCCAGGCCCATGCCATTGCCTTCCCGGAATCCTGCACCGCCCCCCAGGATGGTGAACCTCTGCCAGGCCACCCAGACCACCATCATCGCCCCCAACCCCATGCTGCAGGGGGCGCTGATGATGCAGCAGATGCAGGGTACGGCTTCTCGTATATATTTTATCGGTTTTATTAAACCTTTTTGTAGCTCGTTCTTTAGCGCCAGACGTGTGTGTGCAACGTAAAGCCACGTATCTTTCTGTTACTAAACCGGTACTTTGTAAATTGTTAGTGTTGTAGATTTAGCATACTTGTCTTTGAAAGAGATTCTTGCTAGTTTAATTGCTAGTTAAATCATAATCTTTGAAAACTTTGTTGTGCCGTGTGAACACATTAAAGCACGCCGTCTTTAAGCGGTACAGTGTCTTAAGGTGCATGTGTTAGGCCTGTAAGGCAGCTCTTGTGATCTGAATGTTGACTTATCGCCTTCATCGATGCTGATTGTGGCGGCTGAAGAATGTCACATTGAGATGCCAAACATTTGACCTTTTGTGATAAACATTTACAAAACAGTGTAGTCATGCTTTGCAAACACAGGCTTTAAACATAGCCTGGCAGATTTGTAATGTAGTAGGTCTACATTAATTATTCCTGCGTGTGAACAGTGTGTGTGAACATGCCATCAATGCCTGCATAGACCCACTGCCGGGCACATCATTATTATGCAGGATTACAAGCCTCACCTGAGTTTGTGCTGACTCAAGATAATGACTACAGTATAATTGAAATGTGAACTGTTGCTTTAAGACCAAACCAAACAAGCGTTTAGTATTGTGGATTCTCAGATGACATCACAGGTCAGGTGATTTTGGTGCCGCTGCCAGATTGAGGGTCAAACACATTTTGACCTCCCTCCATTGATGAATGTGCCTCCTTGTCACCTTGGGTCTGTTGACAACAAACTGAAACATGCCTAAATAACAAGGGGGCAGCTTCACGCAATAGGACGTCAAATGGAAGTCAAACTGTTTGCCATTCACAATGACTCCGTAAACACCGTCGTTATGGGAACGCTGGCGTAGGTTGGAATCCTAAATACCATCATGTAATATAATTGGAGTGCTATTGGAGAGAGCTTTTGTCCACAGATATTTTCCCTTCCCTTCCCTAAAGCCATGTTCACACACCCTGAAGAATGCACAAGACAACACACGTTGGTGTGCTTTAAAAAAAAAAAAGGACACGTTAAACGAATGCCTTTATTTTGAAAAACTAGCCTCGAGTGCCTGGCCCTGAATTTCTTTTAATGCCATTTCTTTTTTTTTTTGGTTATAATCTGTCCACCCTCTCGGATTACATTTTCCCTCCTACGATCTGTTAACCCCCTGGACACACTGCAAGCGATCCGCTTGTCACTTTGTAGCTGAGAATCGGCCGCTTGTTTACATTCCAGGCCCTGGTTGCCTCTCGTATATATCTCTCCCCCACCCAAAATGTTTCAGCTAGTTGAAACAAGTCGACCGTTATGTCGCCCGTCATCGCTTCAAGTCGCTGAATCACATCAACTGTCTCTCTGCGTTACGTCGCTGCCAGTCGTTCTGCGGTGTGCCCCGGGGGGCTTTTCCTTGTACTCTCCTACCATCCTAACTGTTACTGGTTCTCCCCTTCATTCCTCCACGGTCACTTCCGGGGACGTGACGACCCCCCCCCCCCCCCGCCGCCTCTCTGCGCGCGTGTGCAGGCGGCATGCGCGGCTACGCCATGGGCGGCCAGCAGTTCCGCCAGTTCTTTGCCGGTGCCCGGTCCTCCCTGCTGGGCCCCGTCCCGATGGGCATGGCCATCAAGTCTCCCATGATGGGCTACCCGGCCCCACGCCACTACCACCAGCACGGCCGCTACTACAACAACAACAACAACAACCAACACCACCACCACAACAACAACAACAACAACAACAGCAGCAACCCACCTGCCTGCAATACGGTAATGACCAGGGCACCATTACTGTAATGATAGCTTTTCAACCTGCTGAGTAAACCTTACTACAGTTTTGTAGTAATCTGTTGTTTGGGCAGCATGCCAGCAGTTGGCGCACCGCCGATATAATTATTTTAAGACGTGTCTATTGCTTGTGGGAAAAGAAAACGGATGAATAGATGCACCCTAACATTTTGGGTTGTCTACAACGCTAAGCCAAGGCATGTAGCTTGACGCATCATAGGCTTTTGATCTTGCGCAATTAAATATGGTTTTAAATTAATTTGTCATATTTTGTCAGCTGACATATGCCGAACGTGATTGCACACCTACGGTCAGAACACCGGTGCTGATATGCCGTTGCACAATTGCCTCATCATTACGGAGTGAGATCACCAACCTAAATCACGGCGTGGAAAATGATTTAATCGCGACAGCCCCTACCCCACTCAGGACGTGCACTGAATTTTGTTGCATACACCAGTGCAATACGCACACGCGCACGCGCACGCGCACACACACACACACACACACACACACACACACACACACACACACATTATTTAAACCAGTACAATGACGAATCCTATTCTATTTGGGCTGAGTCGCTCTGTGTTACTCAGCAATGTCCGTGGGGAGTGCAGCGGTTCAGCACCACATAATAGGAGCCTGTGTGGTTGCCCCCACGGGTCACACGGCCGGCCGAGGGCCTTCTCTGTGTAATAATCCTGCTGGCTGTGCAGGACTTTGCCGCCCGCCAGCCGGACAGGAAGAGAGATGGCGAGCAGAGAGGCGGAGAGGACGGGGTTAACGGCCAGCCGCCCCCCGGCGCCGGCAGTCACACCAGTGACACCGCACCAGCAGGTAGGGGGGGGAGGGTGACGCTGCCTGCCTGCCTGCTTGAGCAACGCTGCGGTTAAAGGCATAATCAGCGATTTGTGAGCGAATGCATTTTTTTTTTGTTGGTTAAATTCAGCGGATATCTCCTCGCTAGCTGCCTGCTACACAGCCTTGGCTCGGATAGCGGGGATGCAAAGTGGTGCAGACCGGCACAACAATATCCCAGCCATGGCGTTAATGTGTTACCAATATGGGGGGGGGGGGGGGGGGGGGGGGGGTGGGTGTGGGGGGATGAGGGGGGGGGGGTTTTTTTTTTTTTTGTGTTTAATTAATATTTTATTTTTTTTTTTTTTTT
>JAODUE010003670.1:0-11039 GCA_027564755.1 Amblyopsis hoosieri
GTCTCAAGGTCTTAGGTGCCTCAAGGGGCGGTAACCCTCGATCACCGTGGTGGACACCAGTGGTCAGGGAAGCCGTCCAGCTTAAGAAAGAGGCCTTTTGAGATATGTTGAGATATGTTGACTCTGGAGGCAGCGGCAAGGTACCTACAGGCTTGAAGGGCTGCAGCATCTGCCGTAGCAGAAGCAAAGCAACGGGTGTGGGAGAGGTTAGGAGAAGCCATGGAGAAAAACTTCTGGTCGGCACCAAAGAGGGGTTGCGGTTCAGTGGCCTGGGGATCTCATCACTGCTTTTTGCAAATGATGGCAGCGGGAGATTGGCCGGAGAATCGGAGCAGCAGGAGCGGAATTGCAATCACTTTGCACCGTTGTGACGAAAAGAGAGCTGAGCCGGAAGGCAAAGCTCTCGATCTTCCATGGATTTTTCATTCCTACACTCACCTATGGTCATGAAGGGTGGGTCATGACTGAAAGAACAAGGTCACTGGTACAAGCGGCCGAAAAGGGTTTTCTCAGAAGGGAGGCTGGCGTCTCCCTTAGAGATAGGGTGAGAAGCTCAGCTATCCGTGTGGAACTCGGAGTCGAAAGGAGCCAGTTGAGGTGGCACGGGCATCTGGTAAGGATGCCCCCTGGGCGCCTCCCTTGGGAGGTGTTCCAGGCACGTCCGGCTGGGAGGAGGCCTTGGGGAAGACATAGGACCAGGTGTGGCTCGGGAAAGAGAAGTTGCTGGAGCTGCTGCCCCCACGACCCGACTCCGGATAAGCGGGAGAAGATGGATGGATGGATATTTCTTGTTGTAATTATGGAGAATATTATTTAAATTAAATTTCAATCTTTCTCGCCAAATTACTATAAGAATGTGGCACTAAATTACTCCTAAATGCTACAGTATAAGTGTTTGATATTAATTGCACATATACTTAGGCTAGTGTTAAACACTGCTATATATTTATTTTTTTGTAATTATGGATGCTTTTGTTTTTATTGCATCTAAAACTTTGCACTGTTACAGCTTTCTCGCCTATTACTATACGATTGTGGAACTGCTTACTCCTAAATGCTACAGTAAGTTTTTGATATTTAATGCACATATACGTGGGACAATGTCTAACACTGCTATATATGTATTGTTATGTAACTATGAAGAAGTATTTTTTTATAGCATCTTAAACTTTGCCTCAATACAATGTATTTGCTTATTACTATAGGACTTTGCAACTGAATTATTTCTTAATGCTACAGTACTAAAACATATACTAGGTCTAGTTTTGAACACTGCTATATGTGTATTATTTTGTAATTATGAATAATTTTGTTTTTAGTCTATCTTAAACTTTGTATCTTTGCAGCTTTCTCGCCCATTACTATAAGAGTCTGCCACTGATTTACTCCTAAAAGCTACAGTAAAGGTGTTTGATATTAATTGGACATATACTAGGTATAGTGTTGAACACTGCTATATGATTATTATTTTGTATTTATGGATAATTTATTTTTAATATAATCTTAAACTTTGAAGTAAAATAACTTTCTCACCTATTACTATAAGAGTTTGCCACTAAAATACTGATGAATGAACAAAGCAAGTTTTGTGTCTTTTTGTACTTATTGATAATTTAGTTTTAATTGTATCTTAAATTTGCACTATTGCTGCTTTCTCTCCGATAACTGAATGAGTTTATCACTGATTTACTCCTTAAGGTTACAGTAAAAGTGTTTGATATTGTTTGGACATATACTAGAGATAGTATAGAACACTGCTATATATGTATATTTTTGTAATTATGGATAATTATTTTTTTATAAATTGTTAAACTTTGCACTAAAACAGCTTTCTCGCCTATTACTGTAAGAGTTTTCCACTGAATTACTCCTAAATGCTACAGTAAAAGTGTTTTAGAATTGTTGTAGATATACTAGGGATAGTACTGAACATTGCTATATATGAATATTTTTGTAATTATGGAAAATACATTTTTTATAATTGTTTTTACTTTGCACTAAAACAGCTTTCTCGCCTATTACTCTAAGAGTTTGCCACTGAATTACTCCTAAACGCTACAGTAAAAGTGTTTGATAATGTTTGGACATATACTAGAGCTAGTGGTGAACACTGCTATATATGAATATATTTGTAATTATGGATAATCATTTTTTTATTAATTTTTAAACTTTGCTCTAAAACAGCTTTCTCGCCTATTACTATAAGAGTTTGCCACTGAATTACTCCTAAATGCTACAGTAAAAGTGTTTGATATTGTTTGGACATATACTAGGGATAGTGTTGAACACTGCTATATATGAATATTTTTGTAATTATGGATAATACATTTTTTATATTTTTTTTACTTTGCACTAAAACAGCTTTTCGCTTATTACTGTAAGAGTTTGAGAGATAACGAGAGAGAGAGAGAGAGAGAGAGAGAGAGAGAGAGAGAGAGACGGGGAGACGGAGAGAGGGAGAGAGAATATATGCGAGCTGCTATCTGTAAGCTTCTACGTGCTTCTGTGAATCTTTCGGGACGATCTTTGCAAGTACGGTAATGTTTACAATATAGGCGCAGTCTAAAAAAATGTGCGGCTCACTTGACCAGGCAAATTAAATCGGCGGCTGGCTTGACCGCATTCTTAATAAGTAAGTACTTCCCAGCTCTGGTAGTCAATATTGAGTTTGGACTCTAGGACCCGGCGAAATTCTTTCTCCGGTGTGGCGGCCTCTGCGGATCGAGAGAGCAGGCCGGTTTGAGAGGCAGGCGGGGAGAGTGAGCATGCAACGGAGATATAGCCTACCCGGTAGAGCGCGAGGGTTAGCGAGAGAGCGACGATAGCTGGGTCCGGATCCTGGGACAGATATCACGGTAAATATTCTTTTTGATCAAATATACGCAACGCAGTACACCATTTCAGCCATTACGCACGCATAGTCATCGCAGACACGTTCCAGAGGCAAACCGGGGATTTGAATAATTATGTGCCGTGAAGACTGAGAGCTTTAAAGACAGACATGGGCGAGTGAACTTGAAGAGTTATTTGAACATCAGGCCTATATGAAGGACATTATTACCAATCCGTTGTTATTCTTTACGGTTTTACTGACATTAACGTCAATCTGGTGGCTTTTAGTTATCGGCATTAAATCGCGTTGGGTTGGTTTTGGGTGAAGGCTTTTGATTTTCTTGTGATGTCGGGCACAGCGATGGTCAATCATTTGGTCAGGTAAATGCGCAAGAACGCGTTTTCGACCAAATGCACCCGTTAACCCTGAGGCGCGCTTTCGTCGCAGCTATGGTTCTGCGCGCTCATGTGTCTGCCTGAATCTGGGGTTAAAACGGCGCGCTTGGTTTTACCTGTAGCCTATAGTGGCGGAAAGCTGTTCCTATTCATACGTTGTTAAACTCTACATTTTCCTCTGCTCTTATGAAACTACACACACTGGCCAAACGCGTGGGCCTTTTATCACGCTCACGTTTAAACTAATGTAAACTTTTGAGCAATTTGAAATAAAGTAACAAAATTGTTCTAAAATAATTTAGCCTAGGTTGCTAGGCTCTGTGCTGGTCGGGACTCTTGGGGCGTGTTGGATATTGTACACCCATGTCTCTAAATTCCTACAACTCTATTTTTCCATCAGTAGCCTAACTCTTCCCTGCTGTCTGTCCATTGTTAGTGTGTGACGTAAAAAATATTAAATGTAATAGAGACATCCTGTAGAAAAGACATTTACAGCTGCAGGCACACTGTCCTTATATCTTTATTCTAGAATATTCCTCTATAGGCCTACATGTGTGCACACTGTCCTTATAGCTTTATTCTAGAATTTTCCTCTATAGGCCTACATGTGTGCACACTGTCCTTATAGCTTTATTCTAGAATATACCTCTATAGGCCTACATGTGTGCATTATACAAGGAAATCCTCTTTTTCTCTGTGTGGGAACATGTAACACTGTATTCAGGAATTTTTGCAGGTCTGCTTGCCCAGGAGCATCATCCATCATAAATTCACACCGGTTTTTCATATTTAACTTAACTTCAGATCTCAGTGTTATGTCAGTCTAAAGACATTGTCTAACTAACTGGAGAGATAGTTCAGTATAAGAGCTTGATCTTTTTATGTCATCAACTGTGTGTGTGCAGTTTCAAATTCAACATGAAACTTTGTCTTCTACTTCCCCAGAAGAGCGGGTGGACTCAGCGTCAGGCAGGCAAACAGCGATTGAAGTCACAACTGTGTTGCAAAGGGACTTTAAATGTTTTGATTTGCTCCATTCTTCTTTTTGTGGAGACCACCATGCCCTCCAGCAGCTCTACAACTACGGAAACTGCCCAGACACCAGTGAACGATGCCTCCAACGACCTGGTGAGAAAGGGAGAACATGGGTAGAAGTATACATCATGTCTGATGTTATGATTGGTCAAGGGGGAGAGAATATTTGTCACAAATTACAAGTACCTTGGCACTGTGTTAGACAACAAGCTTAAATGGGACGTGTGGACTGACCTCTTAAATATTAAAGCCTGGTTCATGCGTCAATGTCAAACATTGCGTAGGGCCTGCGGAATCCTGCACAGAGCCGCATGGGCCCGTAGAGCCAGGCTACGTATCCCGTGTGCACCAGCTCCAAAATCTAAAAGCGCATTAGTCACCCGCGCTGACGGGCAAAAAATGATTGGTTGGATGGCAGAAGGGGAGGGGTTTACCAGCCAGCAACAGCTGTCTTGCAGATGCAAGCCCGTATGCCAGAGTGCTTTAGCAGCAATCATTATTTTAGAACAATGTCTTGTAGCCTACATGCACAGACAATTTGCCTACTCTTTTGACAAACATGGTATAATTATGAGATTCGTTAGAAAGAAATGTTTTCATATGCATTTAACATTAACAGAGACTACACTTAGCAATTCGACTAGGGGACTTCCCTGATGTTCGGGAAAAGAAAATAGTAATACAAACAGGGTTCTATAAATAGATTACTATTTTTCTATTTGAACAGTGTCCCGTGATCATTGTTGGTGTAACTAAGTAATTTCCTGAAAATAAATGTTTTTATATGCATTGAACATTAACCGAGACTACAACTTCAGGTCACCAACTCGACTAGGTTACTTCACTGATGTTCGGGCATCGGAAATACAAACAACATTCCTCTATAAATAGACTATTTTATATTGGCACAGTGTACTGACCTGTATTATATGATAGTTTGAAAATGCCACTGAGGCTGTCTGTTGGAAAACAGTAACAAAAGCCTTTGTATTGCCTTTCCTACTATGCAGTGCATCTACAAAGACAGAGTGAATAGCAAGGCAAACAGCATTGTGGAAGATACACTTGTCTCTTTCTTTGAACTGTTACCATCTGGGTGACGGTATTGCTCCCATTTATTCACTAAAAACAGGTAAAAATATGAATTGGTTACACAAGTTATTAAGGTTTTAAACGGGCAGTGATAAATTATTAGGATACCCAGCTGTTCTGGCCAGACTAGTCTAATGTGTTGCAAGGTGTGTGGTACAGTATGTGTGTGTGTTATTGTCTCTGATGTCTTGTGATTTTCTGATGCAAATCAATTTCACCACGGGGACGAATAAAGTATCAATCAATCAAACAAAAGTGTATACAAGCAATATAGACAGAGCCCAATGCGTCATTAACGCAATATGCGAACTGGAGGGGAAGACCTTCATCTAGCTAAAGACCAGGGTGCTAAAATATTATGACATATGAGCGACTTATGACACATTTAGCGACTTATTCAGACCAGGGTAAAGGCAAGAAATATAGAATTTTGTAATGTATTCTCATATGCTGCTTAGAGTAATAACAGTCCGGCAGCGCCTGATTCTCTCCCTCTCCTCTTGTGCCGTGTTCAGTCAGTAACTTGTGCTCGTGTGTGTGGTGGGGCCGGCAGGAGGATTCAAATTAATACGCGATGATGCCATCAATATGCAAATGAGCGCATGATACTTCGACCTCTAGTGACATTTGGAGCTAGTGCTAGCTACTTTCATTAGAAAAGAGTTGGCCTGGCTGGTTTTCATCGGTACACTTAGTACACTCATACGTCATCAAATTCAACTGTTAATGTTAATCTTAATTGGGGTCCCCCTCTCAGCCTCTTCCCTCCCCTCACTCAGCTCCTTGACACATTTTTCAAAGTTGTAGTGGGTGGCAGAGTCGGTCGGCCCTATACGTTCAATACGCAAGCTGCGTAGGGCCCCGCAAATTACGCTTTGGCGCTGCCTCCTTCTCACTGAATCGCCCAGGTCAAGTTTACAACATTGATCGATCAATGAGAGGATGAAGTGTAGCTTTCATGGTTACGAAAAGAGGAGAGAACAAACACCATGAGAGTGAATTGTGGGAATAGCAATCAGGTAAACGCGTGTTCTCTCTTCTCTAAGTTAAACATTAGCAGCTAGGCTGCTTGACAGTGTACTTGGCTGAAATACAATTTGCTGTCCCGTAGGCCTATACTGAATAAATAGGCTACGGGTAATTTTCGTAAACACCATACAATAATGCGTAGGGTGCACTATGTTCTCGCATGCTTGGATTGACATGAGAACTAATAAAACCAAAAGGGTTTGTTTCACGAGACACATGGAGCTATTCTCAGTCAAGTCACCCGCAACGTCATTGTTGCCTTTTACGGAGACTCTGATTTTTTTTAAATGTCTGTGAATAACGTTACCTCCAGCTCAGAGAGTCTGTGCTGAAAAAACATAATTTCGGCCCAGTGAGCGCCAGGAAATCCCACATCCCAATATTTAATGTCAATTTACAGCCGGTGAATTCAGTGTTTGCCTGTGCTTTGCAGGGCCGCGTTCACTTCCGTAAGGCCTTTGGGCACGAGTCTTTTGGAGCCTGCTTTCAATTATTGGCGTCATTCTGTGGCATTCTGTTGCTTAATAAAATGTAAACTAAACATTTTAGTGTGGCCTTTCATTGTGACCAGCCCAAGGTTGGTTGATGTATTATTGGAAAAATTATTGTAATAAAAAGCAATGGATTGATATTGACTATTGAGTAAATATTCAATTTTAGATGTTTATTAGCTGGGCATACTGGACTATATTGATATGTATTTATGTATTGTATTTTATGTCTTGCAGCTTGTGTGGTTATTGTAATACATCTCTCGATCTATATACTGTATATGCCTATTGTCTATTTAAAAGAGAAAGGATTATGAACTTACCTTTATTCAGCCAACAACATCGCCAACACTGCCAAAGAAGGGAGAAAGCTGATAAGAACTGCACCGATCAATCGGCTGGTGATTGGAATTGGACTATTTTCACCATGACTGGCAATGATCGGCAATCGGCCGGTCTGTGTAAATATAGCCGGTTACGTTACCAATCGTGTAGGCCTGTGTTGTTTACACAGTTGCAGCGCTGCATGCATGCCCTGCAAAGACATCCACGTATTGCCCATCTGTACATTCTCAACTTTAGGTGTAGGTCAATTTTTGTATTTTTTATTTTATTTAGGCCTATATAAATGATTATCTGGTCATACCCACTGTAGCTAACTATGAATCTGAATAAATACATCCATGATGGATCCATCCATTGTCATGAACTATTGCCATGCGGCTCCCCCTGCTGGAGCGCCTGGGCTCAGGCGCTCGGCGTCACCGGCTTTCTGAAGCCACCACGCTCCCATCTTCCTCAACACCTTCCCAACGCACCTGTTTTGTATTTTCTTATTAGTTAGGTATATTAATGTCTGTTGGTTAGGAAGGGGTTGTGGGTTATTGATTCTTTGTCACGCTGGCTGTAGTGACACAGCAGCATTTATTTGGGTACCAATCCTGTAATGACGGACTTGAGCTCTATTGTGCCAAGGTAATTAAAGAAACATTTATTTTTCTCCCTGCATCTGACTCCGGCTCCTTGACAGACCGTGACATCAGCATTGTTAGCCATTGCTAAAAGGAAGGGGGGCCGTAACATAAGTGAAAAATCAGTAACCAGGATGTGGCCGTAGAGAGCAGGATCTTCTTCCCTGAAGGTCATGTCCATGCTACTACAAAAATGGAAGGACTGAAAATGTCTTTTCATAATGTGTTCCCTATAAACAATACACAGCATACATCAATTGTACATCATTGTTGTACATGTTGTACAACAATTGTACATCAAATATTATATACTTGTGTAACACAAGTGTATATAAAACAGATTCTATATTTTCAGCACACGTAAAACATTTCCTGGCACAATGTTGTATTATTTCAAGAAAATTACAATGTACTGCAAATTAATTGAGTTAATTGTGTTAATGAGTCATTAATAGACAACGTTGGCATTTTTCCCACAAATGCATTTACGCAAAGACGTGCAGGGAATATCGTTCCATCCTGTACTTAAAGTTTCAGTGCAGTCTTCATGATTATTGGCGTTGTTAGGTTCACCCATTTGCCATGATCTAATGACACACAGAACAAAGAAAACAACTACATTTACTACAGAATGTGATACAGTATTTTACTGCAGGTAACAAACTGGTGAACAAAATGCCAATTGTTTGTTGACGTATTGCTGTTATTATCTTCATCATAAATGAGGGCCTTACTGAAATCCAGTTTGATCCAGAGGTGTTCCATCCACCCAGACCCACGTTCCTTCAGTGTCAATGTCATTCAGTCCAATCCAGTATATTCCAGAATCATTTGGTTTAGACAAAATATTCTGAGTCAAAGTTATGATGTTAAAACACTTTTCAGAATAAAACCATACAAATAAATCACCATGTTTGAGGGGTGTTTACCTGTTGACCTCTACTTGTGATGGTGACCAGACTAGCACCTATTGATATGCAGTAGTCACGGCTTTGAGTCCAGGTCATCTTTGAAGGAGAGACGATGTAGCACTTTCCATTGAAATATTCCCAAAGCTCAGGACAGGGCTTACCTGTTTAGGATACACACAACATTATCTGCTATAAACCATTCAGCTATAGAGGCCTAAACATCCTGTTATCACATAAAATATGCTTACAATGCATCTGTTCCTGTGTGATATTCTTTAAGACTCCCTCAAAAGCTTTCATGGTTTCTAAGATATTTCATTTGCAACAGAAAACATACATACAGCCCATTATATAACACATACATTTCAAGTAAGAAATAAAGTGCCAGAAAATGTTATGTTGTGCATCTCAACCCACCAATCAGCTTGGAAGAAAGGTTGTTACGCTCCATGGTCAGTGAATCAACCATTTTGTTTTTTTCTGAAAGACAGTCACTTTTAAGGAACAACAAACTCAAAAATTACCTGGATTTAATTGCCAAACAAAAATGTGACTTACATTATGTTATGTCTGGTTTAGTGAAAATAAGCAAGTGTGATGTTATGTTCTTTAATAACAGATGTATAGGAACGTGGTTGACGAACAGGTTGTCACTACAGTTGTTACGAGAGAGAAGGACGTGTGGGCGCTCTCTAAAATAAAGTTGGGATAACTTGCCAGAAAGTCAGTTTATTGACTAAACATCACACAGTACAGTACTGTTTTTATTTGTAAAATACAGTACTATCTGTCATGACTAAGAACCTTCTCTCAAACAGGCCATCTGTCATGAAGTATCTGTCATGAAGTCTGACTCTCTAGGTGAGAGGCACCATTCACAGTTTATCTTCCTAGTTCAACAAGTGTATATTGTGTGTTCCAAGCCTGTCTGTTACCTGCCTGTCTTACCCATGCCAGAAAATGTAATGTTGTGCATATAGAGTAATCTCAACTCACCAATCAGCTGGGAAGAAAGGTTGTTACGCTCCATGTTCAGTGAATCAAACGCTTTCTTGGTATCTGAAATGGTTACTTTTCAGTCACAACAATACTGAAATGCAACCTTTTAGATTGAATTCCCAAACAAATATTTGACTTGCAGTACAGTATAGTATGCATTACAATATTTTACAATATTTTACAATTGTAAAATACAGTAGTATCTGTCATGAATGAACATCCTGTCCTGCTGTCCAACAACCCATAGTCTCACCCTCTTGGTGAGAGGCACCAGTCTGTTTACAGTTTGTATGGTGGTTAATCATGAAACAGGCTTTATTAATACAATGTGTGCATCAAGTGAGCGTGTGACTTCACATGGAACATGGAACATCTTTGCAAAAACGTTTTTTAGCTGTGTGAGAATCTTGTTTTTAGATTTAAAATCTAGTTGGACTTGTCTGTAATATAGATTGCTTATCTAGTGACTTACAATAAGTGCACATTTACTTAAACTAAGAAATCTAAACAAGTGACTTTCTCTTACTGCACTGGAAGCCAAATGTGCTTGTATTAAGCATAAGCAAGCTCATAACTAATATTTTTGCACTTATTTTGGAAGAGAAGGGGGAAACTTGTTACAAGCCTCCCCTTTCCATCCCGATGGTAATCACTAGCCCTTGATCTGGGAAGCTGTGACACCTCCACAGGTATATAAATGTTAATTAACGCTGCTTTGACATGCAGCCACAATGTTCAATCACATTTGGAGAGGAGTCTAACTTTCCTGCACTGGGGACTTCTGACACCTCTAGAGCTTTACTGGAATGCAGCCCCATGTATAGTAACAGTATTGCATTTAAATGAATGCTGGATAAGTAAAAAATAATAACTATGATTATTAACTAATAAATCATGTCTCCTTAAATTCCAAGGCCGTCTGTTACCCGTCTGTCTTACCCATGTCTGAGACCTGAGCCTGTTTATTTACCTGTGTTGCTTACATATCACCTGACCCTTGTCTGTTCTGACCTGATCCCTGTCTGCAATATTTCTATTATGTTTATTTAATAATTAATTAAACAATATTTAATTTAAGATTAAACACTAATGTAATTAGTGTTTGCATTTGGTTCCCAGTTCCATGTTGTTATGATAGCTTTGACAATCTTAACAGTTATTGATATTATTCTGTGTAGAGACTCACCATTTAGCTCCACTTCCAGTGATGTAATATGGTTATTGCTGGAGACATCTGGCCAGAGAAAACAGTTACATTTAGTTATATTAATCATTTTACCAGT
>JAODUE010003671.1:0-11037 GCA_027564755.1 Amblyopsis hoosieri
AGGTTTCACACTCTAAGTTACGACCTTTCAAACCTTATTTTTTCGGTTTCGAATTGTGGCAGGATTCTCACCCCATACGCATCTCCCTCCCAATATTCACAGCAACCTGTGCGTTAAAATATCGGATATGTAACAGAAAACAACACACAAATTTGAATATCATACAGTGGCATTAATGTTATTCAATATAGCAGTTAGCGTAAACTACTGTAGCCTACATGCAATGCTGCTTTGCATCTGGTAGCACGTAAGACTTCAAGGCATTTCTGCACACTATTTTGACAGACATGATTCTTGGGCTTTTTAATCACTCGCTAACCAGCCTCATGAAACTTCAGTCTTATGATGAAGTTGTCCTGGGACATATAAACAATTCCTTTCAATTTTAATTCATTATATTATTTAGAAACTTGAGAAAATTAAGAAATGGGAGAAGTTGTTAGGTTTATTTTAAATATTATGCAATGAAGCGAAATTAATAATAAAAAGGTATATAATGTGTCAAACACTGATTCGTAGTTTTTCAAATATATTAACATTTTATTAGTTTCAAGTTGCATATATGTTAAAACTAATCGTTTATACAAATTTGCATGTCCTGGTGCAGATTTGTTCCGGTCTTAAATGTACACATATTGAAGTCTCTCAACGCTTCAACGAAGTACTGTAGTTTGCCATTTCTGGCCACTGGGGGGCATTTATGCAAAGGAACATCCCCAGAACTACCACACGTCCAAGGCGTTTAGTGTGCTGTGTGTTATACATGCTATCCTCATCCTATCTGAAATCCATTTGAAATATGTTACTTTTAATGCTGATTGGAGGCAATACACTAAATAAGATAAGATAAGATGTTCCTTTATTAATCCCCCGTAGGAGAAATTCAGGTTGGTTACAGCAGCACACGGCAATGTATATCATTATAAAGAGTTAGTAAAACCATAAAAATCGTAAAAACTGTATCTCTGGTGAATGTACATAATGTACACATATGCAAACACATACATATATACATACACTCATATATAACCATATATATCCATATACAGTATATATACTGTATATATATACATACATATACATCTGTATATATAACTACATACCCATACATACATACATACACACACATACACACACACACACACACACACACACACACACCACCCACATCACACCATATGTCCCCACCTTCTAGTGCAGTAAAAAGTGCATTATTGCAATGTGATAGATTAAATATGCACATGTATTATTTATGTTTAGGCATATGTTTAGGCATACCTTGCCAAAAACAGCAGGTCTTAAAACGCTACAATATTGCTACTTTAGATCTTACAAACTACCACTTTAAGTTGTAACATATAACTAATGACCAATAACCCACAGTTTGTATATCTGTCAACATGCAAGAAGTTCCATGAAAACATTCCAAAATGTGTCCATCATATTCCACAGTGTTTTGCTGGACTCTCAGAATCTCTTTACAAATGCATCATTTCACAATGCCTAAAAATCAAAATTTGTGAACTTTATTCTGAGTTAAATAGTTTCATCAAATGTTGTATGCCCTAAAAGGGCACAAACAATGAACCCACCTTTTTGGGGTCTCTGGTCATGGGTCAAAACGTTTCAGAACCACTGGGTCATGGGGTTTCTGCAAAAAACATCCTCTGAGTGTCCATCATTTGGTGGAGTGGCGCCGTGTTCCTCACAACAGCACTCAGCCTGGAACACAACCTCTATCACGGTGGGTTCCTTTCCTCTTCTGTTGTTTTCATCCCATTTCCTTCCTTGCCTGCTAAGATACCGTCTCCGCCTGATGGCATTCTAAACATAATGCAATATCTTAAAGCAATTAGACCTACAATGCCCTTTAACTATACTATGCTAGGAACAGACACACACATAGGACCATAACATTGGTATACCTGTGTGTGTGTGTGTGTGTGTGTGTGTTTATCCCATGATGTGTATAGGTCAAAGCATGTAGCAAATCACATAATCCTAATCTAAATATTCCCCAATGTCTAATTCAATCAAACATAGGCTGCATGGTATGACGCTATACAAACCTTCAGCAAGTCTGCACAGCTGTTGACATGGTTAATTGTGTCATTAACATTAATGATGGTTTACATAGTATGCAGTCATCATTTATAGACCAGTGCTGTATTACGCCCATCACTCTTTAATGCCATGTTAGTCCCCACATTCCCCCATCTTCTCCTGCCATTAGATGTATTTAAGGACCTAATGGTTAATTTACAGGAAACCCTGTGTACTGTCATAAAGCGCTTTCCTTTAATTAATTAGCGACTGCGCATGGAACAGTGATTAATGGGCGAATCAGACGAAGGCTTGAACGTGAGAGTCAAAGAGAGGAAGAAAAATAAATATATTCCGTGTGAGGGAAAGAAAGAAAAAAACGTGTATGGAAATTCATTGGAAGCCGAGTGCTGCTGAGGCATTAGTGTTGAACTGTGAGTGAGAGGGCAGGGTATGACTTGATTATAGTCTCCCTCCGTGCTGGTGCCAGATGTACAGCCTCTGAGGATGGGTGTGTGCTTGATGGAGAACCGACGACAAGAAACGCAGTTTGTTCAGCCTGTTGACTTGCTTGACCGTCTAGGGGTCGTTCCTGCACCCTGTTGATTGCTGTTTGAAATGAGATGTCACATTTCAGCGAGAAATATGATGTATAGTGGAATTCCACGATAAAGCCAAGGCTGTTATGACTGAAATTAGGCTAAATTTATTGTAGGTCAACATTTTATTACTACTACTACTAATAATAATATGAAAACTGTAAACAATTTCTTATGTTTGCAATGAAGTAATGTATTTGCTTAATGGGATCATTTAGCTCGCTAACTAACCCCTGCAGACCTTCTCTGCAAAGACATTCATGTGGCCCTAAGATTAAAGATGACATTATCACCAGCAGCCACACGTTTTTATATGGGAGCCGTGTGTGTGTGTGTGTGTTTAAGTACCCTGCCATGTCTCTGGTCTAGTGGAGGGCCATTAGGATAGCAATGGAGCTGATGACATGTTGTTTTTGTGACAGGCCTGCCTGGCCCCAAGCTCATCTCTCCGCCGTGGGAGCCTGCAGGTCTACAAGTGGACAGACAGACAGACGAATGGCCAGGGTTTATTTTAGGAGGTGGTCTCCCACCCTGTCTCCTCTTTTACCAACCTTCAGTGTCACACACACACACACACACACACACACACACACACACACACTCTCTCTGCTAATACACAGTTAGTAGTCCAAACCACAGAATGTTCCAGCAGACACCAAAGGAGTTTGAATATATTGATGTCATTGATAAGGTTTAACATTGTATGGCAAACAGATTGATGTAATTATACAACAAATGTTGCCTATGTTAAAAATCAGCTTGCTGTCATTTTTCAGACATGCAGAATTACCATGTATTCCACAAATCTGTGGAAAGAAATATACATATGCATTTTAATATGGGGGATAATAAAGACACCAATAATAAGTTCCCTACCTGTAGAGCCTGTTTTGAGTACCATGTTGTCTGATTTGACTGGTCAGTCCTGTGTTTAATTATGAAATTACATAGCGCGGGAGTTTTCAAATTCTTAACGTATTTATTTTGATATTATTTAACTAATAATATATTGTGCCATTCTATCACACATAGCACCATTTTGAGGTATACCGTATGGTCTTAAATTGTCTTTCCACTGATTATCCCAGCACTACTCTCTTGAAACAGACAGTGAAGCTATATATACTCTACAGTATATTATATACAGTATTCTATATACAGTTCACAGTTTGGGGTCACTGACATTTTGTTGTTTGTGTAAGAAAAATATTGAATTTAATCACCAAACAACATCGGATTGATCAGAGATACATTGTAGACCTTGTTAAGATTGTGAATGACTATTCTATTTACAACCAAGTTAATGCATTAAAGTAGACCCGTGAATCCACCAACCCCCTTCTTTCTTGTCTTTGCTGATCCTCGCAGACAGAGTAACCCGAGTCCCACACAACACAGTCTTCAGCCAGCCCACATACTGTACTGTAGTCACTCATACCCTGTGAAGTCGGGGCACGCAAAGAGTGGCACACACACAGAGCATAGCTGGCCGTGCCACTGACACGCAATGTTAACTACACTGATAACGTAGGTGTTTCCACTTGAGACAAAGGAAGGAACCTTAGCAAAAAGAGTTGGTCGCTTATGTTGCAGTGGTAGGCAGTAGCGTGATTGGCATGCAGCCAGTGGGGGATAGCCTAACCCCTCTATCCACCCGCTATGCCCCTTGCTATGCATGTCCCATATTTCCGACGACTGGAGGGTTCGTCATCATGTGCACACTTATTTTGGTAGGAGGGTCAACACCACCATCAATTCTTGTTCATAGGGTATTAGCACAACGCTGTAACACCTCGAGCCATGATACTTATTTTTATTTATTTACTCTACTCATTTCGCTGTAAAGTTTCCTTTACACATGGAGGTCAGAGAGTGCCATGAAGCCCTTTGGGATTCCGATGGGTCTTGATCTGTGCTCCACTGGATGAAGGATGATCTCCCTGGCCCGCTCACCATGTCACCCTGCTGCTCATAAACGCACATCAAAGTTCATATCATATGTAGGAGGTGGGTGGAACAGCTGCCAAAAGCTTCTGCATCTCCTGGCTTTGGCTTTTATGATCTCCTCGCCGTGACCCGCTGAACTTCCTCCTGCATGCCTCATATAAGATTCTGAGTGTTGTTGGTGTGAAAATGTACCAAAACAACATCCATGGCAATGAATTCATATATTACTGATATTTTAAAAGAACATGGCATGATAAATAATGTATTTATGTGTGTTAAAACAAGATGTTCATCCTCCAGCACAACTGATGAGAAAAATATTTATTTGTGTTTGAACTTTGCTTTGATGTCCTCTTTGGGCTCACAAGCCACAGGGATCTCATTGACTCACTCGCTAATACAAGAGTGGAATGTAGATGTTTATATTATTACAGCACTCCCCCTCCCTCCCATAGAGTAAGACCTGAGTATTTGGACCAATCAAGAAGCTTTGACTACTCTGAGCTATCAAAGAAAGGGGAGGGTCTTTACCTTCTTAAGTCCTTTCGAAAAACACATTAACCATTTCAATGTATATGTTTATATGACTATAATTAGTAAACTGGAATAAATGCAAATTATATATTAAATGTTAGGGAGATTCTTACTGTAGGCGAGTCTATCCTATGTAATTCGAAGTAGTCTAATCAATGTCTAATGAGAAAAATATATATTTGAAACACTTTTAGTTTAAAGTTTAAATTACGGAACATTTAGAGTTTAAAGGGGAAAGCAGGATGTTGCGTCCCTAAGAGTTAAGAAACTTGAAACCTTGTTTGCGCAACAATCACTGCGGCTCACAGCCGCCAAAGTGTCTAGACTGGCACATGATGGCGGGAATCAACCAATGGCTCCAGAGCTTTCCTCGGGGGCCCCGTGTGTGTATGAGAGAGTGTGCATCCGAGAAGGAATGGCAAGGGAGTGTGGAGTGGAGTAATTCCAGCTCTCTCTAAAACAACTTCTCAGCACGGAATACGGTCTCTCGTTTGGCACTTTTTTAGAACCCAGCCCTTAGATCGCCTGTCACTGTTTAATTCTGGGATTTCATAGGGATTATTCTTTTCACGCAGTGGAAGAAAACAGTGGAATTTAAATAGCCTATGCCCTATAGGAAGGATTATTTCGGGGTGAGGTGACTCGAAAAGCGGATTCTCGGGTGTTCAAAGCCATAGAAGCAAGGGAAGGACAACTTTTGGATTTATGAGTTTTGTTGCTTGTTTCGTTGTTTATGTGGTTTAAACAATGTTGTAGATTACCTTAACTTGGTTAGTTATGGTATTTGGATATTGCATGAGCTCTCCAGAGTTTTGGGGGATGTTAAGTTTAGAACGAGCTGACAAAAGTTTTTGCTTAATTGAGCTGGCTCCTGCACGTCACTCATCAGTGACCGTGTGCAGCGTTTAGGTTACAGTAGTGATCCTGTCATTTAATGCAAAAGATTAGTGACAAATATTTTCTAATGCTGCGGGTTGGTCATATATATATGACCCCCGGCTGCGTATGCTGTGCGCGCCGTACAAAAACTCTTGATATCGTGAGGCGAGCCTAAATCGATGTGGAATCTTTCCAGATCGGAACTGGACCGATACGACACATCCAGAACTTTTTAGGTTGTCGTATGTTCAGGTCTAAACGCTCAGGTCTTCTACGGCGACTCTGGAGAAGCCGTTTGGTCACCGAGAGAGACGGGGGAGATGGAAGCAAACGAAGTGAGGGGGACCGGGACGGTTCGTGTGGAGGGAACCCAGAAAAGATACCCAAAACAGAGCACCGTCAGTCGGTGAGCCATACAGACCCGTCTCTTGAAACTTTTCGCGAAGCGTGCAACAGATATCCCGCGGACAGCGCCGAGCAGGAGGGCTGTTCCCACCATGACCAGGGTGCCATGTGTGTCCCTGAGCATCGAGGCTATGCACGGGGACACGAGAGTGACAACGGGACGGTGACGTGTTGTTTGTTTAGGGAATGGGGTCTCAGACGACCTCGGAGACCCTACTCGTCCCTAAGGAAAGACGGAGGAGCGTCTTGTCAGTGCAGCCCGGTGCATACAAGCCTCCATGGGAACTGTCTTCCAGTGGTCGAGCAAGAAGTCAAGAGCGTAGTATATGCTCTTTTAAAAAGACTAAAGGAGAAACCTCTTGAAGCCTTGCTGAAAGCTGTAGAGACCAAAGGGGGGATAACCAGTGAATGTATTATGGTGTCGCAGTTGGACCTGCGGCTAGATGGGCAACATATTTCTCCTCATTATTTACTCTGCAAGCTTTTTCGCTGGAAGGACCTCAATCACACTGCACAGCTCAAAGCGTTGTTCCACTGTCAAAGTTTCGGTACAGTGGACAACGCCATGGCGTGCTGCAATCCCTATCACTACAGCCGTTTATGTGGACCAGGTAAGCACACCTATACAGCCAGGCCACACAAGCTCACAACAAACCACTGATTAACACCCACGTGTGACAGTTGGCTGCATATTGATGACCGTTGACTCAATTATCTGACCGTATAGGTCAGGTGAACGACTTGAGTGAAATTAGGCCTATAGTGAAAGTCAAGGCTGCAACACATAACATAATATTCAAATGCAAACTTGCGTTCAGTCTGGATATTAATGGTGATTGCTGAAGTTAAATTTATGTATTATGTATAAGTATACCATTTTCATAGACTAGGCTAGACTAAATACCATATAGTAAACTCAAATTTAAACATGATCAAAAATATAGGCTAGGCCTAGGCCTATAATCTCTCTCCCCTCCCTTCTCCCCTCTCTCTCACTCTCTCTCTCTCTCTCTCTCTCTCTCTCTCTCTCTCTCTCTCTCTCTCTCTCTCTCTCTCTCTCTCTCTCTCTCGCGCACACACACACACACACACACAATAGTAGATTTACAGATGCAGATGTAGATTTATATTAGTCTAGTTTTAAATGTAGTCTAGTATTATAGCCTTGCATAGATATATAAAAAAGCATACTATAACTTTTAACTAATAACTCTTCTAAACGACAATATAATCATTACTTGTTAATGTCGTTCTCAAGTTGCACTAAGGCTGCTTTTCTTTGACAAGGAGGTCCTCCTCTTGTTATTTAGGTGAAGGAGGGCCGGTAATATACAGTTTGCATACGGGTGGCGCCAGACTGACTAGCTGGGTATCTCAATGACTGAGTACGCCGGCAATTACTGGCTCAGCTCTTAAAGGGGCAGCAGGCATAATAAGCCTTCCGCACTTTTCTTACAATCTCCCAAATTACATTTGCATTGCAAGTTGCAACCGTATTGATAGTTTAAAAGAATTGTAGACAAGAGCCATATGCATAAATTTTTAATAGTTTAAGCACGTTATAGAGGCATAGTAATCCTATGAATTAAAGAAAAATGAATACCCAATAGATTTTGTTCCAGATAGGAGATAGGAGATTTTGTTCCAGATAGGGTATTGTGTATATAATATATTTAGGAATATAAATTATTTGCATAACATATTACTAGATTACCAAACATGATATGCTATTGTGTGAAATAAACTGTTATTTCTCACATTAACAGAGGCATATGTTTGAGTTCAATGTTCAATCATTTATTTTTTATGTATTTTCAGAATCGCCTCCCCCGCCATATTCTCTTTCCAATTATGAAAACAAGCCACTGGGTGAGTGCCGTTGTCAATGAATGCCACGCAGTAGCTAACATGTGTCATTATACTGTGTGTGTCATCCCATTGTTTCATTTACAACATCAATAATATAAAACCTCCTTGTGTCAGAGAAGTTCCAGGACATATCAGGGCTGGTCTGTGATGATGAACACATCCTTAATATAGTACTCAATCCTCCACAAACATCATATGTGTCTGTGTTGGCTTATCACTGACAGTCTCAGCCCTGCACCTAACATAGTAAATGGAACGTGTGCAATCATCCCTGTAGCATGTAGCCTAAATCTTACCATTCATCTCGTGTGCTTTTGCCAGTCTCATCACTGTCTTACACTGAAGCTCCAGCGCCTTCTCCCAACCCCAGCTTACCTCTCCTTCCTCCACCAGACTACACAGGTGAGTTGCTGCATTCCACTTTAGGTCCCTTTATGTTATTGGCTAGCATGGCATTATCAGGTGTATATAGTGTGGCATTATTAGGTGTATATACTATGGCATTATCAGATGTATATACTGTGGCATTATCAGGTATATACTGGGCCTGATATATAGCATGGCATTATCAGGTATATACTGTGCCTCATAGATAGCATGGCACTACTCTAAGAACATGACAACCGGTGGCTTTGTATATATTATATATATATATATAATATATTATATATATATATATATAGGGCATGAGGAAAATGGGTGAATTTCTTTCATACTGTATATGCATAACACACACACACACACACACACACACACACACACACAGATATACAAACACCTACTGTACACGTATTTAACATGCTTCCTGTCTGACCCCTAAATGGCTCCATTTTAATTTCTGAAGTTATTATGGCTTACTTCCTATTTTGAGGGACTGTTAAAAAACAAGGCGAAAAAAGTTGTTTGCATAAAGCTCCTATTGTCAGAGAGGCACAGAGGTTTGGTTTTGGGGGGTGTCTTGGGTCTCTCACTAGCTAGATGTCAGAGTGGTGTAGCTGTTCTCTCTCTCTCGCTCTCTCTCTCTCTCTCTCTCCATTCTCTTTCTAAACAGCAGAAATGGATGAAGCTGCAATAAGATCTGTGCACATGCTCCCAATCCCCTCTGCCTCTGGCATGACCCACCCCCCCCCTCTCTCTCTCCCTCTCTCCCTCTCTTCCCTCAAATCCCTCCATTCCTCTTAGCAATTGAGCGGTGGAAAGAGGTTGGCATTTTGAGGAAGGGGGGGCTGAGCCCCTCTGAAGAGGTGGAGGCTTTTGAGCCTTGTGTGTGTGTATGTGCATGTGTACGTGCGTGTATGTGTGTGTGTGTGTGTGTGCGTGTGTGTGCGTGTGTGCGCGTATGTAGGTAAACGTGTGTGTGCGTGCTGCGGAGGGGGCGTAGTTGGACAGGAAACAGCCCCCTCTAGTTGATGAAACTGGAGCTTTATTTGTTTACATGCTGGGGTCAGGGTGGAGGGGTCTTTGCTGTGTTGAGAGAAGCCACAAGCTCACTCCATCAGGCCTTCCTGGCCCCTTTACAGTGCACGGTGAAAGGCTGAAGCACCCACTATGAAGTTAGCATGCTATAATCAGAGCTCCTCGGGGGCAGGCCTGTTTGTTTAGTCTGAAGTGACAGCAATGCTCCCATCGAGCCGGCGGTGGCCTTGTGTTTTCAATGCGGCTGTGCGTCACGTGAGAATATCGGAGGTCTTGCAGGTCTTGTACCCGCGTGCCTGTATTTGAGTGTGATGCAGACATGTATATCACACGTCCACATGCTGCATTCACTGTAACACTTTGCCTCTTCATTTGCAGAGTCATCACTTAGCTGAAGTTTATTTTCTATGAGTTTGAGCTGGTGAGGTGGTTGGTACCACATAGCCAACATCAGGGCGCTTGTTGAGTTGGAAGTTAAGTCTGTTCTTAGTCTATTCAGTCATGTATTTTGTTTAATATAATATAATTTCACAGTAGAAGCATCTAGACCTTGGTAATATGGGACGGTGCCTCCTATTGTCTCTCAGGTGAAGCGAAAGGAAACCCACATATCAGTTTACTTATTAGATGTTTTGTGTGTGTGTGTGTGTGTGTGTGTGTGTGTGTGTGTGTGCGCGCATGTGCACATGCATGTGTATGTGTGTGGTCTCATACTCCCCTCCCCCAGGCCAGCAGAGCTGAGAACTGCTCCAACCAAGACTATGTAACTATATGCGAGTTGGCAAAATACAGACTGCTTTAGAAATTACATGTAGTTACCCCAATGTGTAGCTTGCGTAGTGGGCTTTGATGGGATAGGACTCTCATCTCTAGATAGTGTAGTGGGAAATAAGTAAATACCCATAAAAACAAATAGACCCTTGTTCTTCTTTGATATTACACAGGTTGGTGCTAGCTACCCTGTATATAGAGTAAATAGAACCACTGAACATGCATATAAACATCTTTCTTTTTTCATTGTTTTTAAGCCAACTGTATAGCCTGGCTTTGAAAATACTGCAGCAGGGTGTGGTCTGTGCATACCTTTGCCCTGGCCCTCTTTTATCATTCGATCTGTTAACATTCGGCCTAAACCACAGCAAACAGCCATCCTTTGAAAATGGAAATGTCTGCTGGAAGTTTAGGAGGCTGATATCTGTGCTGACCATCCCATGGTGCTTACAACAAAACGGACCATTGCACGGCTTATTGTTACACTCACCAGGAGTTGTGTGTGTGTGTGACAGAGAGAGAGAGAGAGAGAGAGAGAGAGAGAGAGAGAGAGAGAGAGAGAGAGAGAGAGAGA
>JAODUE010003672.1:5000-11037 GCA_027564755.1 Amblyopsis hoosieri
TGCATGTTGAAAATAATCAGGTGTGTCTACCCTGGCTCTGTATACGGGAACACAAACAAAGTGGAGCAGACCGCACCATACAACGCTATCCCAGCCTTGGCCGTGCGTGCGTGTCCTATGTGGAGGCAGAGCTTCTAAGAGAGCATCCCACTATAGCGTTGAAGGGAGAGGTGCTTTTGTTTTGATCTAGTTCAAGATCATGCATCCCTGACTTCACCTTTAAATACACTGGCCGCTAGAGGCTGGCTGCAAAAGGGAGTAAATCCCCACAGACTACAATGTTAAAATGTCTGAGATTACAGCAAAAATAAACAGTTTACAGCCTGGTTCATAGATGCATTTTTCCCTTTATAATGAATAGGCATAGGGGGCGTTACAGGTGGAGTGAGGTACTGCAATGATGGCGATGGCCAGAGCCAGCACAGCGCGGTGCTCAAATACGTTCCTGTCCATTTATATATACAGTCTATGGTGACGTCACAGAGGGTCTGTCCATTTATATATACAGTCTATGGTTGGAGGTCAAAGGGTTCGAGTGGCACCGTCCTCAGCCTGGCTATGTGGAAGGAGCGCGTCCCGAAGGCGTGTCGTCCTAGCTGGACGCATGAGCTAACGTGTGTGTTCAGCGGGTTGGGCCGCGGCATGACTAGCTAGTTGACGACGTTAGCCTCCCCACCGCTAAGAGATAATATTGTCGCTTCAAGAACACTTATCGCCGTTCCCACAGTCTGCCGGCCCGGGGGTCCGGGTGCGTTCTCGCTCGTGTCGTGTTTTCACAGATGGATTGTGGGTAAAGGTAAACACGAGATGGTCGTATCGCCTGAAACCTGACGAGCCTCCAGAGCGTCTGGCTCAGCGTGATGGAGAGGAACACACACTCTCTCATGCACGCACGCACACAGGCAGGCAGGCAGACAGACAGACAGACAGACAGACAGACAGACAGACAGACAGACAGACACATGCAGGCACGCACACAGGCAGGCAGGCAGACAGACAGACAGACAGAGATACTCATATCACCCATAATCACTGTGCATTAGCAGCTTAAAGGGGAGGTTAGGGATGCTCCTTTTGATCAAAACAAAACCTCTCCCATCAATGCTCTCTCAGAAGCTCCGCCCCCATTCCCACACTCAATGGACACACATTGCCGCGGCAGGGACAGCCTCACAGAGCTAGCCTTTACATACGTAAACTCTGGGACACAGCGCTGGCCAACTGCGTCAAGGAGAGGTATTTTATCACCAACTACGTAACCCAATGACAAAGTCGGATGTTAAAATTATACAGAGGAACGTGTTGCGAAACCTCCCAACGCTGAAATTAGTAAATAAAATCCTGCACTTGCATCGCACCGGAATAACGATACAGAGTGACGATGCTAATGCCCAATGAAAATCAACAACCTCCGGAAAGTCATCGCGCTTACAGGGGTGTACCGTGTACGTATCAGACGTAATGTGACGTGTTGTGTGGTGCGGTCTGCACCACAATGTTTGTGTTCCATGTACAGAGCCAGGGCTGTTTAGGAACACCTGACGCATGATGTTGTTGTTGTGTTTCAGATGGTGGGCTGCCTGCTGTCTGTCATGCTGCTGACCTGTGCAGTGCACGCACACACACAGGTGAGACATGCACGCACACACACACACACACAGGTGAGACATGCACGCACACACACACACACACAGGTGAGACATGCACGCACACACACACACAAGTGACACAACCCTGTTGGGGAAGTGGAGAGAGAGAGAGAGAGAGAGAGATGGAGGTAGAGAGGTATCAGGGTCTCAGCCTCCTCCCCCCGTGTGTCCAGGCGGTGGGGGCGGGGCATCAGAAGCCAGGGGGCGGAGCCAAGATGCTGCTGCTGGCCCGCCTGGCCAGGACGGAGAATGACGTCGTCGCCATGGAGCCCAAGGGGAAGAGGAGTTTCCCCGGCGACCACGCGCTGCCGCTGGACCGCCTGTCCGTCAGCGTCATGGAAACCAAATTGTCCAACAAGCAGAGGTCAGCGGGGGTCAGAGGTCACAGAACCCAGACATCATCACGCATTACTGGTGTTACTGGTTATGGTGGTGTTACTGGTTATGGTGGAGGGTGGTGCTGCTGGTTAGGGTGGAGGGTGGTGCTGCTGGTTAGGGTGGTGTTACTGGTGTTAAACAGGCTAGTGCCTTGCTTATCCATGACCCTACAGGACCTTTCTTACTTGGAGGCTGCTTGAGTCTGAAGCTAAAGGTATGTTAACGACAAAGGCAACCAATCATTTATTGGACTCTTACAGCAACGTGCAGTGAACTCATTTACAGTTCAAGATCTTGCTCAAGGACCTTTACAGGGTTAGCTTGATCGGGATGGAACCCACGGTCTTCTGGATGAGAGCTGACTTCCTAAATCTCCATCTTCTCTCCCTCCATTTACAGGAAGGCGCTCGAGTCACCACGACGACGGGTTCCTCCTCCAATTGACAGGATCGGAGTCAGCCGCCTACCCACCGGTCGAGGATAGACCTCGCACCCCCCGCTCCCCTTCAGCACAGCACCCCCTCCTGGCAGGTATGAGTAGTGGACAACACTAAGTACGCACCCATGCCATTTCCATTAGTAAACACGGCACGGCACGCATTAGTTTGTTATGAATGCCAACACACTTGATTCTTTCATTCATGAATTAATGAACACTGAAGCCAGAGCGTTTACCAAATGTGGCAAACTTAATGCACATTCTCTACTTTACACTCTGATCTAATTTATTTCATTTTGCAAAACTGTGACCACAGTTCACTGCCTTCACTTTAAATGCAATAACACGCTGTAAACCTTGGCCTCTAATGGGGACACTTACCAATTACCTGTCCACATTGACAAAGGTGATACCACTTAGAGAATTAGCTAACTTACAAGTCAAGGCTTGAACACTATAAATAGGCCACAGGTAAACATTGGGGTTGGACGACAACGGAGGTCACAATTGGACTGATGGACAAGATTGGAGTTTAAGAGGAGTGAGAGAGGAGGAGGAGGAAGGGGAGTCAGGAAGACTTTTTGAAAACTGTTTTCTCAGTTATTTGTGTAAAATGTTCCACTCATTCTTAAAATAATACTTGGAAATCAGTCAGGCCATTTCTCTAAACAACTTGTATAGCATCAGCAACAGATGTGTCCCTGCTCCAGCACAGCGCATTCAAATGAATAGCTTGTTATAATGACCCATTCATTCGAATCAGGTGCGTTGAAGCAGGGAGACATGCGGCCCTCCAGGACCAGGGTTGGGGACCCCTGGTTTAGAGCATTTACAATTTGTTCAAAACAATGAGAAACTGTCATGTGCTCACGTAACCTGATGGTGTGGAGGTTGAAAATAAGTTTAATGAATTTAAATACTGAGAAATGTACCAAAGAGACTGATTTGTTAAAATACTGTAAATTACTTCCCTTTATTTTGTATTGTGTTGTTTTAAATAAATCCTTTACACATTTGGTTACCTGCAGTGTTGGGCAATAACTAATATTATTTTTTTTTTCAGTAACTAGTAGTGTAACTAATTACTATTTTCTAATATTACTATTACTAATCTAAGTAACTAAGAAATGTTGCATTACTTAGTTACAAGAACAATATATCTGTTCCTAGCAAATTTAGGGTAGGCTAATTTAAACGACCTGTCCAATCATCTGGTTTGAGAGGCTACAATGTTTTTACTTTGGCTGAGGCTTGGCTAAGGTTCATTATTGTTCCAATAAAGACGATTAAATTCTAAAATGAGCTGCTACAGAGGTTGTCATTTATCGGAAGGGACGAGACAGGGTATTGATTGTAAAAGTAATATAGGAATGTAACTAGTAATGTAACTAATTGTATTCTACAAGTGTATTCTACATGCAGGACAAAATGTTATTGCAAATTGCTATGCCCTGCACACAGAAAAAGTATTTAGCATTTAAACCATCAGTGTATAGTTGTCGCTGTGCTAATTCAAATGATGGTGTGTGTACTGTATTTATGCAAAAACATTTTAACAAATGTGTAGTTTTGCTATAACTATTCGCTCCAGTAAGAGATCTACATAATTTAGCTGGTTTGGTGTAAAGTTTTGTGGTTAGTGTGTAGTCTTGCAAAATAGCACCTTATTGATCAGAAAAAACTAACTGCATGCATAATTAACTCATAATTACTACAAATGACATTCATCCGGTCTGGAGAATGTCATTTACATCGTTTACAAATATATAATGCATCTATTTGTTTCTTTCATCTCTAGGGAAACGAACACAGATGCATGGACTGCTTGTCAGACGTGACCCACGACGCACCAATCACCTGCCTCCACGTTGCTTTGCCCACGCCCACCTCCCTACCAGCTCCGATAGGTCAACAGAGTTCTGGTCAGCTGGTGCATTCCAGCGCTCCTTAGAATCACGCTAGCCTGCTAACACGCACTGCGTTATTTGTAATAGACACATACAGTAAGAGATTAGCAAAACCTTTGTTTAATTTAGAAAGGTCTCGAGGGGCTCCCTAAGAATGTTCAGGAAAGGTGAAAGGTCTTGCGTAGAGACAGCCAGCTCATTAACCAGCAGCCTTACACGACAGTGTTGTGCATGGGGACTAAAACATGTAGCTACACAGTGTTACAGCGAGGCCCCAATGCAGCAGAACCAGTTGTGTCTCACACCCTTTTTGAGTGTGGGCTACTGAACTATAGTACCCCAAAAGCATTTAAAGTTGACCTGAAGTACCCCTTAAGCAACCGCGGTGATCCCCATATATATATATTTATACAATTAAAGCATTACATTATGTAATTATATCAACAATAACAGAAAAATGCATACAATTGGTACACTAGGTTAGGTCATACCAAGCTAATTGGTATTCTTTGATGGTTTCAAGGGTTTCACATCCACATTTTACAGCTCGTAAACTGTGTATTATACAAGTTCTTATGCTTATAAATTCATGTGACGACATGGGGGTGGGGGTCATTTAAATCGCACCACTGCAGCTCAGCACATACGCACGTTTATGCGTTTAGCTTGTGGGAGCTAGTTTCTATATTCATTTCACCGCTTATTACCGACGGGAGGCTGATGCCTCGACGTACACAACTGGCTCGCTAGCGGAACAGCACTCAATCCTGTTAGAACTTTATCCCAAATATAAGTCTTGCATGGGAGGTTTTGTAATGTTAGCATAAAACATACTAGAAGAGAATTTAAGATGCCCCTTGTCATGAAATTATTTTACTTTAGGGACACAATAGACTGGAAACAATATGGTTTAAACAAGTCAGTCAGATGTTGGCTCATTTGTGACATTATCATCTCTGACCCATGTTCCACTTAAATAGCTAATTTAGGAAATGTTACAAATGTGCGACACCATCTGAACAAAATATCTGTCCAAAATACACAAACTAAGAACATTTTCAAGTTCATAAATGCAGAAATTGACCCACATTACTTCAGACTGTTTATAGACACCTGAGAGTTTACATTAGAAGGTTCATGTTTGATTTTTTCCTGAATAAAGAATTATTTCACAATGCTTGTTAACTGCCTGATCATTTTATATTTCACCATTAAGAGTAAAAAAACGTTTTGAGTGTTTGAAAAACTATCTTTAGAAGCCACACACAATTTTCTCCATTCTCAAACAGTTGTGACAACACTAATGTGAACAGGGTTTTCAGACTATAATCTCAGCAAAAACAAATTGATCTGATAGTCGAGCTCTAATGTCCTGCCTACAGATTACACTAAACATATAGCTCTAATGTCCTGCCTACAGATTACACTAAACATATAGCTCTAATGTCCTGCCTGCAGACTACACTAAACATGTAGCTCTAATGTCCTGCCTACAGATTACAATAAACATGTAGCTCTAATGTCCTGCCTACAGATTACACTAAACATGTAGCTCTAATGTCCTGCCTAGACTACACTAAATATATAGCTCTAATGTCCTGCCTACAGATTACACTAAACATGTAGCTCTAATGTCCTGCCTAAAGATTACACTAAACATATAG
>JAODUE010003673.1:0-10000 GCA_027564755.1 Amblyopsis hoosieri
TATATACAGTATATATATAAACATATATGTATATATATATATGTAAATATGTCAACAATAAATATATGGAAATATTGTTGTGTGGGCGTTACAGCATTATCAAGGAGTGGCCCTTTAAAGGTATAGTCAGCTATTGCAAGCTAAACATAAGATAACAAACTCCTCGCATTTCGCTAGCTTACCGTTCCCTGTGCTTGTTGAACAAGTGGGGACGAGGAGGCCGAATAAGAAAATAACATGAATCATATTAGTGTATTATTTACCTATTAAAATCAGCCAGATTTAATTGTGATTTAGATGTGTGTGTATGCGTGTGCACAGTGGAAGCGTGTACATGCAAAGTACATAGTGTGTAGAGCATAGTGTAGTGCAGCGTGTGTGTGTGTGTGTGTGTGTGTGTGTGTTGTTTCTCTGTTTGTCTCCTGCTTCCTCTGCCAAGCCTTTCCCTCTGTGCATGTTTGTATATATCTGGTGGTAGGGAGCGATGTAAAAGTGAAGCAAATAGAATGGCCATCTGGCAGGTGTCTGGCCTTAGCTGTCTGCGGGACATGGATGGATGGATTCTATTGGACGAGGGACACGAGAAACGCAAGATGCCTGAGGTCGGCGGGTTTAGGAAATCCCAGCAGTGTTGAGCGAGAGAGTGATGTTGGGCCATTCTCTGGCCAGAACGGTGAGGACAGCTCTCCCTGTTATGTCTACGGTGGCCGTGTATTGCGCTATTTATCGCGTTTGTTGCACTTTATAGCGCAGAGCCGACCAGAGAAAACACATATAAACCCCTATTCCCCCGCACCGCCGGGGCGCGTTTAGCTCAAGCCTCCTCGAGAGATCACGGCTTACACAGTATCAGCTCTGCCCTGTCTGTCTGGTGGTTCAGGGTTGTCGTCATGGTGACGCACGTAAACACAGCCCTAATTAGATGGTCGGGGAGCCCAGATGACCGTTAGCGACGGCAGTGTTTTTCTTCCCCCCCGTGTGTCACGGACATGACTTCAGTGGGTCTGGACGGCACAACACACCCTGTTATTGGCCTGGCTGGCGGGAAATGACGAGGGCCGGTTGTACCAGAGTCCTTATAAGCAGGTCTGACCGCTCGGCAGCCATCTTGGTAATGCCTCTGGGTATTTATCAGCAAGACTGTATCTAAATGAATGGGGAGAGAGCCATAACTGCACCTTCAATGGTCACCGGGACCTAAAAACTAAAATCAGGAAAAAAAAACTGCTTTAAACATTCGGTGAGTTTTCCCCCATAATACTGTTTAAAACGTTATCTTCCCTGCAGGCGGTACTTCTACACATGCCCAACTGTCGACATGTGTAAGTGAAACCACGCAATTTGCTAGTTAGGTCAAGTGCAACCTCGCATTTGACCAGTTAGGTCAAGGTTTGGCCGTTATTAAGCAGACAGTTAGCTGCTTTCCTCCAACTGCTATATTTGTTGTAATGAAATTCTCCCGCAACAGTTCCATTGAGAGGTGGCCTGTTCCCTCTATAACGTCTCTGGTTGTACCCAGGCCTCGTCCGCGCAGGACATGGGCAGGACGAGCACCGCCAGAAGGGCATTCCTAGATTACAGCCTGCAGCCGTGCCACTGCCTGGGAATGCTTTCTGGAAGGCGGGATCCACCGACCCTAACACCACCTCCACCGCCTACACCACACCCCCCAGAAGAATACATTAGTCAACAGTAGAAGAGGTCATACACCAGAGGTTCATTCAGAATTGGCGAACATTGCGATTGTTTGCAAACATATTTAAACAGTTTTCCGTTTGCATTGTGTTCGCCGCGAACGTTTGCGAACAAAAGCAAACGGTTTGAGGCGGTAGTTCTCGATGAACACACGTTGAAGCTGGATGAAGGGTGACAGTTTAAATCATTATTTAATTCATATTGAAATTCACTAATTATTTTAAAACGTTTACATACATTTTTCAAAACTCCAGTTCAGAGCAAACATGTTTGCCACGAACGTTCGCCTCTGTTCGCCTATTTTGAACGCACTTCAGTTGTCGTACTTAGCCGACGTTCACGCCCCCATGAGCGGAGGGACGCAGTGGGGTATTGTGGGGAAGGGGGGGGGGGACAGAGCCCTTGTGTGCAAAGGGGCCCGCGGGCCCTCATTTTGAACCTGGCAGCTCCAGGGAGCATTCCAGACTTGAAAGGTTTATTTGGTTATCTCTCTTTCCCAAAGTCCCGAGGTGAAATATACAGTTAAGTAAACTCCATTGATATAAACCAGTTTTTGTCAGGCAGCAGTAAACAGCTTTCGACTGCTCTATACCTACGCTGTGTGGTTGAGAACGGACCAGAAATAGCCAGTATAGTGGAGTAATACTGTCCAGAGTCTCTCAACTGAGAAGATCAGGATCTGTAGCCTTAGAGCACTGTACCTTCTACAAATACCCATACTCCCATACGGTGGGATGGACAAAGGTGGTATTTTTAATTTCTACTTTGCATGACTAGTGTTTTAAAAATACGTATTTTCTAAAGTTCCAGCAGATTCAAAAATATTGGTGGCTTGAAAGCCTGACTTGAAAAACATGGAAAAGCACATCCTTCTAATCTTACAGACTATAGTGCTATTTGACCTGTGTGTGCGTGTGTGTGAGAGAGAGAGAGAGAGAGAGAGAGAGAGAGAGAGAGAGAGAGAGAGAGAGAGAGAGACTGTGTTTGCACGGTTTTCCAGAATTTGGTCTGCATTCATGTGGATAATTATAACTTTATGGAGTTTTTACCTCCCCTCCTTACGACCACATCTGCAACAGAGGCAAGTTGTAGAGGAAGGGTGGAGGCCATGATTTTCTCGTTCTCCAACTCTCTCTCTCTCTCTCTCTCTCTCTCTCTCGCTCCATCCCTCTCCTCCATACTCTCCTGCCCCGTTCTCCCTGCAGCCCGCATCTGTCTCCCTGCTCCCCGTCGTTACCCATCTCTCCTCCTGGTGCGGACCACCTACATCTTGAGCCTTGGGTGGACCCAGAACCGTTGCTATCAGCGCACGTATACTCCAACGGCCCATAATGACTTAGAGCCGGTCCATAAACACTCTCAGATGCACAGAGACGCAGCCCGGGCCCTGACAGGCAACTGCTGCAGCCTCTCCTCACCACAGAGGCTGCAGCCACTTAGCTGTTTCCCCATTCTGTTCTTAATAGCAATCTGTTTGTTTGTTTGTTCATTCTTTCCTTTTCTGTTTGCTTGGCCACCCTGTTTTAAAAGATTTCACAATGTCTTTTGAGGCAGCACGGGCTTTGCGTTATTGCTTGCACATTTGCCAGCGTTCACACGTTTTTACGGCGAGGTGTGTTCCGACTGTGGTCGTTTACCTTTTTCTCTCTCTCTCTCTCTCTCTCTCTCTCTCTCTCTCTGTCTGTGGCGGTTATTCTGGCACCGACGGTAACGGTATCTCCGTGGTGATTTCTTTTGGCCTCACGATGTTGTTATATCCGCACACAGATACAGGTCCAACGACCCAACCCTTGAAGATGAGGTCATTCCATCTTGTGTAATTATGTTGTACATTATGTTAAATAAAACTCTATCACGTGGGTGGGGCTGACATGATATTCCTTAACTCACAGAGTGACCTCACACCAACCTAACCACAATAGAGTGCTGCAATTGGTTTAGTGCAGCCATGTGGTAAATATTGGAAGATTTAAGATGTCGGACTGTTCAGTGTTATTTGTTTTGTGTCATCATGTATGTCACACTTAATCTAAAGGAACATATTCAGAAGAATAAATATTGGAATTTTTAACATGCTTATATTGTACATCAACGTTGGCCACAAAGAGGGAAAAAAATCAGGCCCATTTCAGAATTTGTAATAGTGCTTAAAGGTCTAGTAAACAGTTTCTCCCGAAAACAGCATTTATTAGACTTTATACTGACACTTGGCATATATAAATTGCTATTCTTAGGTCACTCCTACAAATAGCTAATTCTGTATACCTGCAAAACTATTTGAATGTGTATATCACGTGAGTGTACATGATTTACAAAATGTTTAACATTGCTGTGTGTCCTTTCTTCAAATCACTTAGTTTAACTTTAAAGCTGCAAAGGACCTTTGGTAAATTGGTGGCTCTGTTTGGCGTTTTGACGTTGGACGAAGGGTGACAATTAAAATCAAATTATTTTGAAATGTTTAGAGAAATCGTTCAAAATTCTAATTCTGAGCAAACATGTTTGACATGAACATTCGCCACTGTTTGCCTATATTGAACGCTCCTCAGGTATCGCGAGCTTCAGATTGATTTAACCGGCAGAATCAATCTGGAGAGTTTCAAATCCTTGCGACTTGAGCCCGAGTAACAACTGAACATACCATCAGCGTTGTACTGATAGCTATACAGGATGGTTAAGGTTTATTTAGGTAAAAACAACTTGAAAACAACAATGACAGACAGATGGTTCCTCCAATCAACTACCAAGTATTTTTTAGAAATGTATTTTCTTTTCTTTTTTGATGGACGGCTCCCCCGATGGACTTGTGTCTAACAATCCATGTGGCATGTCAGGTTAGCTCCTATACAAATCCAATGTGTCTCTTAGTTCTATATACTGTTGATTTTCCTGAGGGCATTGGTAAGACTAATTCTAATGCGAATAGTAAATAGCAAATCAATTGTTCATAATTAACCATAAAAAAAAGTATACTATACTATACTATACTATACGCAATGTTATATTATATTGTATTGTGCCCAATCCAACCCCAACATCGTGATGTTAGTGGAGCATTACAGAGGTTCACTCACACCATCTGTATCGTTGCACCTGGAGTTTATCTGCAGAGGAGATAGACACAAACATTCACACATCATTCCGCGTAAACCTCCAAAGCACATCATACTCTCCTTGCAGTCAGAGATTAGTTTCCACTATCTACTGCTTGCTCTGACAGGAGGCAGATAGACTGTTTGAAATGACATTTTTGCCAGCAGACTGTGAACATCGTTACGTGACAACAGACCATCTCTGAGACGGCCTCAGAAAGGAGCAAGGGGAAGAGATGGGGTAAGATTGAAATCAGTCTCTCTGCAGCTCTGCTCCCATCTTCTATCAATGTTGACATTTCCGCGAGCTTCATATCATGGTAGAATGTGTTTTTATTTCCTTGTGTGTTGCGCAGCAGATTTTGAAATATGGATGCATATTGTCCGTTTGTTTTGGCCTGCTAAAGGTTTTCTTGAAGCACAGTTGATGAAACGTATACGTAAAGTATGAATAGACCCCGATGTCCTATATAAACCTGTGTGTGTGTGTGTGTTTGTCTTCAAGTCCAGAAATGATTCAAGGTAAGTATGACAAAGAGGCTCTTTTATCTCGCTCGTTTAGGATTCTCTCGCCTTTATCTCCCCATAGCGAAACTATGCATCTTATTGTGAGATCTCCCTGCCTTCCAACCTGTTTTGGGACATTGTCTCACGTTCTGTCAGCACACAGGCCAGTAATCTTCACGGCCCGGTTGACCTGCCAAGCGTGGCGTTTCACAGCTCAGCAGACGCTATCGGGACAGATTCTGGACCGCTATCGCCTCATGTGGGCCCGAGGGCGGACGGATCCACCGCTGACAGGATCAGACAAGAAAACTGCTGGGCCACGATACGAGAGCGTATACGCTCTCTCAGGTGATGTTACAAAGCTGCCGAGATTACAGATGGGCTGATTGTAGATATCAGCTTTCTGTCGGATGGATGGGTTTCATGTGGAGAAAGGTGAAGGGTGGAAAATGAAATGAGACATTTTGCGTTGTGGCAGAACATTGTTTGGGTTTCAAACTCTATTATCTTAAGTATGTTCTCTAAAAGAGTACCCAGCTTGAATCTATGAGCGCTCAAGCTTATTGTAATGACATGGAGAGTAAGTGATAAGTGATCACTATGAAAGCAAATAGTGTGTATACATCACATGGATCGGAGCGCTAATGCTGTTTACTCAAATCATTTAGTAATTCATGCTGTACACTACTGTAAATCATGTTATGTCAGTTTGTCCTCCATATTCTGTAACAGCCAAATCTGTTTCATGTCAATTGACCCCAAGTTGAAAAACTGCAAATATTATTAGTAAACACAACTATACAATTACTTGAGTGTACAGAATGTATTTATGTATGCGCACTGTATGCAATGTATCATCTAAATGTATACAAGTTTGGGATTGTTGCTTAAAAGGTAAAAAAAAAAGGTAGAAATATTGTATTAACATATGAAAGAAATATGAACTGTTAAGAGAGTGATGACAGAGCTAGCATGGATGAAGATAGCTAGAGAGAATAGTGTTTGTATCTGGTTTCACCCATGAGAGCTGTGTCATGGAGTCATTATAACATTTCCAAAGGGCCTGTCATCATGTAAAGGGGCCTTTGCTAGCCATCACAATGGCATGTAGCAGAAACTGTCTTCTCAGGGTCATCCGAAGTTCCCCCAGTCAATTATGTTTGTAAGCAAGCCCAGGTCGTGTTTGTGACTCACTTTGCTGGTCATTTTCCCCGTGTGTCAATGCTTCCCTGCGTTTCCCGCAACACCCGGCCCTTTTTTTTTTTCTTCAAGGTACCCGCTGTTTTGTCAGAATAACTGCCTAATTGAAGCCCCCTTTGATGTCCGCAGTTAAGAGGCTTAGTCTGTGCAGTGTCACTTAGCAGGCTATAGCAAATAATGACAATCCCACCCCCCCGCCCATTCCCAGTCTCCCTCTTTACAGGTTGACCACGAGGGCCGTGCGGTAATGATCTCTGACAAAGTGTTTCTCCATGTGCTCCGATAAACGTCCCCTCGTACAGTCAAGCGGGATTCCATTGCCACGGAAATCACAAGATAATTGACAGAGTGCCGGCGGAATTTGAGCCAATAGACCAAGGTAAGGCTCACCCACAATGGGCCCCCTGAAATGACCCTCCCCCCCACATCGTACCCCCATTACCCCCATGTCTGGCCCACTATCTCTGGGGTGTTGAGAGAGGAGGTTCTGCTCATATCATCGCAGCCTGAGTGCCTACAGACAGAAACAACTATTCCATCTGCTCAGGCCGTCTCGCCGTTGAACTGAGACTTGGCGTTGTCCAGTGTAACACTATTATCGGCTAATTTGTCTCCTCAAAAAAATGAAACGACGGAAGGCTGCTTTTTCTTTGTGTGGTCTCTACAAAGCAATTTTTGTGAAAATGATTTAAGCTATGTTAAAGCTATTTTAGTAAAAAAATATTGTGAAATGGACAAATACTGTGTGATGCAGTATGTCCGTGCAATATACGGATATACCTCATAACCAAACACACACGCACACACACACGCACACGCACACACACACACACACACACACACACACACACACACACACACACAGACTTCAAAGGAAGCAGAAATGATAGCCTGCATACTAACTGGGGCCTGGCACACTGTCCTTGGCTTTGCCTGTTCTGAAATAAATACATCCTCAAATACAAAACAGGCATGCAAATACAAACCCAATGGAGCACATGTTTTCATAGCAGTCAGAAGCTATTGTTCTTATAAAGGCAGTGGAGTAGCTTTTGGGGGGAAACAGTGTTCAGGTGCTTGGTTATATTTGATTAAAACTTTTTTTTTTTTCTTCAAAAAGACTGAACACACACACACACACACACACACATATATAGAAAACAAACATTAAAGTGTAGTTTGCATTTAAGTGAAGACTCCCACATCCATTGATGCAATCCTTTGAATCAAGCCTGACAGCTCATGTTTTTAGGTTTTTACCACATTATCTGAGCAAAGCAACATGCGGCGCTCTGAAAAGCGCACGGGAAAATCTAGATAACAGCCTGCAGAGGAGGCGTTAGAGCTACACATTATCTCTCTATGGTTATTCAACTTTGATAGGGTGGTGGTTTCAGCTCTTTAGGTCACCCAGAGGTAGATGAGAAGCAAATATGGGCATCATAATTCCAAGCGCCGTCACAATATATTCCTCCTTGAAGGCAAAGTTAAACAAAGCCATTCCAGGGATTCTTTGGCTATGAGCGTTATCTGCTGTTTGGACCACCATCCCAGACTGCAAAGGAAACGGCATGGGAAGTTTGCGTCGTTCAACCAGCAACCATTTAAAGATGGACGATTGAGGTTTCATAAGAGCGCTCTGACAACGTGTGAAATGAAAGCCTTGGACGAGAGAGGGAGCCGCGTGTTTTTCAACGCAGCAGTTTAACAAAGTACATCTGCTTTCTTTGTTTAGAGAGAAATGTTCTCCCTCTCTCTTGCTTGATTTCTTCCGCTATAAATCTTCGACCACAATGGCACAGTGAATAAAAGTCAGGGACAGCACAGTTCTGTTGTACGTCTCAAGAGTAACAACAACTCTCTGTGTTTATCCTTCTGTACAACTCCATCTGTCTACAAGTATACGTATCCATCTGTCAGGACTATCATTCATTTAAAACGTCTTAATTCCCAAGATATTTAATTTCCTTTTTTGTTTTTATGGTACTTCTGAAGGTTTTTTTAATAAGTATGTTCTATATTTGACCATGTAGACTTTGCTTGAACATCAATGAGCTTTTGTAAAGCTCTCGACTCCCTTCAATGCCATAGGGTGCTCCCTCAGAAGCTCCGCAATTCACACATTGTATACACGTTGTCAAAGCTAGGATATTGTTTCTTGAGGTGCGCTCTGGACCACTTTGTTTGAGTTTTTTACAGAGGCCTGTGTAGGAACACCAGATTATTTCTCCAGCGAGCACACAGAATGAAAAGCTATTGCACGCCTTGAGGAGATATGCACTGAATTTGACAAAAGGTCTATTATCTTACAATCGATGAAATCACCCATGAGGAATATTTAAGGGGTGTTCGTGTGTGTTGGCACAACATGCCCACACCCCAAACAAACACTTTGCCCTGACCACACACAGCTCAGTGACATCGACACCTGCCAATCATATTTGTATCCCCAAACATAGATTTATAGCTGAACACAAGAATATAATAGACAATAAAATGAATATCAATAATTGCTTTTGAACTCTGTTCACAGTATATGCACCCATAACCTTAGCGGAGGTCCATCACATTAAAAACTCCATATTATTTCCCGCAGGAAATAATATGGAGTTAACATTTCGAGAGTTTATTTTTTAGATAAGTATGCTACGGAGTTGAGGGTTTAACAGAAGTTCAATGCCCCTTTTAAAATATCTTCCCCAACCACCCCCCACCCCTGCTTTTCCCCAATATATTTTGTTTTGCTTGCTTTGCTATTTATGATAATTGTCTGCTTATGTTTGATACATAAGTGGCGAAAATTGGTGGGGGATTTTACAGGCATTAGCATTCGTTAGCCCAAACTATGTGGCAGATGGTTTTAATGTTCCCCTGTCATTTTGAACAATTCACCCTTTAGCATACATTTCATTATTTGACCCGTTGTACGAATCTCATTTTCTCTGTCATCACAACACAGTTTTCAGATTAGACTCTTCATGCATCTAGATTGCAAAACACACACGCATGCACGCACAAGCACACGCGTGCACGCTCAAACACGCTCACACACGCTCACACACGCACACACACGCACACACACACACACACACACACACACACACACACACACACACACACACTCAACAGGCACTTGAAGTGGTCCACCCTGCAGCCGGATCTAGTTAGCAGTGCGGTAGAGAGTACAGCCACACCTCATACAAATCAAAGAAAAGATGAGAGAGAGAGCCCGATGCAGAGTCTCCCTCTCTCCTATCACATTATCGTCAGGTGTGAACTGAAGCCTGATGCACAGGGTCTGACGACAGCCTTACACACACACACGCACGCACGCACGCACGCACGCACGCACAACCTTGGCTTTTACACCTCCTTTACCAGACTATATTGTTCTTTCTTTAGATCGCTATATAAAATAGCATTACTTTTGAAAACGCGCTCTTATTCTGAAAAATTATGCCTCGAATGTGACAATAGATGGCTCCAGAAAATGAAAGAATAGACTG
>JAODUE010003674.1:0-11036 GCA_027564755.1 Amblyopsis hoosieri
GAATGAGGTGTGAATGTCTGTAGGTGTAAGTACTGAATATATGTGGTGCGTGTTGCATGCTAACCCAACTAAGAAACAAACCCAACTAAGAAACAAACCCAACTAAGAAACAAAAACCAAACATCAAACAACATGTGTGGTGACAGGAGGGTCAACCAGACTGTGCTGCACACACCTATATAAATGTGACATGCCCAGGTGTACTTAATTTGCCTGATTAGGGCCTACCCAGCCAATCAGGACCAGAGGCCTGCTGAAACAAGGCAGGGCCTTCACAGCTATTTCTGTACTTTTACATGTATTTATTTATTTATTTATTTATTCATTTATTTATGCATTTCTACATGTATTTATGTATCGCCATTGACACGCTGTCCTTGACCAAGGCAGCAACTTCCCCCGATGACATCACCGGGCTGGAGCCGCACAATCCACACAGCCTCCAGGATAGTGGCAGCATCTCCCATCCACCACACTCAGAGAACGAGAAACAGGGGCGAGAAACACAAAGACGACACAAAGGAGTCTAATGTATAGATATTTAGGCCCCTAAGCAGAGGTGAACATTTACTGTTGCTAACTAAATGTCTCACTGTACAAATTATACAAGTTTTTAGTTTGATTTTGAAGGTCGACACAGTACTAGCACCCCTAACATCAGCTGGTAGGGAAAGTGGGGCCCTATCTGAGAATGCTCTAAATCCTGCTGATTCATTTTTAACTTTAGGGATGGATAGCAAGCCTGCATTTTGTGAGCGCAAGGCTCGTGACGGAACATATGGTATCACTAGGTCAGATAAATAGGAAGGTGCCAAACCATGTAATGCTTTATAGGTAAACAATAGAATCTTAAAATCACATCTCATAAACTGGCAGCCAATGACGTTCAGCATGGATTGGAGTAATGTGATCAAATGTTCTAGTTCTAGTCAAGATTCTGGCAGCAGCATTCTGTACCATTTGAAGACTTTTAATACTCTTTTTCAGAAGGTAAACCATTGCAGTAATCTAACCGTGAAGATACAAACACATGAATTAGAGTGCATCTATCAAAGATAAAATTTCCCGCATTTTTGTAATGTTGCAAATATGGAAAAATGCAATTTTAGTAACTTCTTTAATGTGCAAATCAAAAGAAAGTGCACAGTCAAATATCACTCCTACATTTTTTGCTGAGTTACTCTGAATAATATTACAATTGTCAAAGTTAAGTGTGGCATTCTTGAAAAGGTGTCTGTGCCTGGCTGGTCCATTAATTCACATCTCAGTCTGAGTTTAGGTGCAGAAAATGTAAAGACATCCATTGTTTTATTTCCAAAAGGAATGACAGGAGATTCTGAGGTTAGAGTTGTTTTTAAGTTCCAGAGGCATATAAAGTTGGGTATCATCATAACAATTAAAACTAATACCATATTTACGTATAATATCACCCAGTGGTAGCATATAAATACAACATACTGTAACAAATGGCCCAGCAGAGTACCCTGGGGAACGTCACAGGTAACCGGTAGTCAGAGGTAACACTACTATAAGCTACACAGTGTGTCCTTTCGATTAAATAAACTAAAGTAAACCATGAAATTATGAAAGTATTATATAAATACATATATTTATACGTTTATCTACAATTTACTTAGTTTGTTCATGAGTTTGTTGAGCTCACGCATGTAGCAAGGCAGACACACTAACGTACCTCTTTGAGTGACAGGGCAGACACGCCCACAAAGTGACCTGGCTACAACCAGCTACAAAATCGCTGGTGGTGTGAGTGCAGGGTTAAGGGTGCCCCAACAGGCCCTACCAACAGAATGACAATAGCAGGCAGTAATTAGTCAGCATTTTGCCTGGCAAAGGTTCAGCCTGAGCCTTTTCAGATAAATGTATCTCTAATGTGCATGTGCTCCGTTTCTGTGGGAACAGGAGATTAGATAATTGACCCACAGCTCTTCCCGCTCCCAGAGTCTTGTGAAACACACCCCTTCTCTTCCATAGCCTACAGACTAGTCAAACCATGCAGGCTTATGTCCTGTAAAGCAATGTCACTAAACCCTGGTCCTGGGGACCCACTGTCCTGCATGTTTTAGTTGTCCCTGCTCCAACACACCTGATTCACATGAATGGGTTGTTATTGCACTTCTAACAACCCATTACATTTACATAAGTTATTATACATATATACTGTATGTATATATATATATATATAGTTCAAAGATAGACTTATGAAATATAGACCTGTGTGTGGGTGTGACTACAATATACTGTATATAATATTTGGAGCGCAGGACTCTCTCTCAGCTTCAAAATCATTGTGTTCCAGGTCGGTAAACCTAGTGTGTGGCCAATCAGCGTCGCACTGTTAGCTATGGCCGTGGTTTAGGTGTGATGAAAGCGACTTGAAAACAACTAGAAAAAAAACGACAGCAGGCTCTAAATTAACATAGGTGATGCAATATAGCATCAGTTATATTAGGATTAATTAGGAGATCAAAGGCTTTTCTCAATGTAAAATGTTTTCGCTCTTCTCCCGACATTTCTACTGGTTTCTACATGTTACCATTGACTAGCCTACAAATAAGGTGTCAAAGACTGTATTCCAATTTCAACTTTGTATTGAAATGGATTGTATACAATACAGATTCAAAATAGTTTCTTAAAACATGTTACATATCTTTCCCAAATGATGTGGGGGGTGGAGGGACACAAGGAAATTCAAAAGGAATCCGCACACTGGAGCTCAGATGCAAGAAAGTTTAATATATAGAAACCAACGTTTCATGCTGTCTTCCTCAGGGTGGAGGGACACATTAAAATATCTTTCTTCCACATCATTGGGAAATATGCACATTATTAAAGATAGGGGGGAAACAGAATTTAAACATTCTTCCTGCTCTACATAGATTTTAAGATTAGACACTGCTGGTAGCAATAATGTAAAGACTGCATTGTACTATATCTAATGTGATGGGCTTAGTCAGCTATTAATGTACACATTGTATGTGTTGCTTTGGATAAAGTGTCAGCTAAATGCTGTACTCTAATGGTAAACATAAGATTCATACTGCCCTACAAAGGCCTTAACTCGTCAGAGTGTAGAACTGAGTAAAATGACTTTAAAGTGTTTTTGTTGTCCAGCCAAAGTTATTGTAGGTAGAATATTAGAAATGTGTCAATTCCTTTTTTGTATGTTTGTTATTTATTAACTTAAAAGTCTTGAGCTCAAACATGACCTTTGACCGATAATTGGAAGTTAATGTACTCTGCCTTTGCAATGTCTGTAAAATAATAAGGGTTATACCAAGGCAAAACACGTTAACTTCCATTAACTGTATGATCACTCACTTGATTCTTGTGATCATGGCACAATTAGGCATAATATCATATCCATAACATAATACATAAATACAAATATAACAATGTAAATGAGAAATGAATGAATTTGTATTTGATGATCACAAAGGTGCATTAGCCTAACTCACCAGTAGGGCCTATTTTACCACATTGTTGTAGGCCTTTTTAATTGAAACAATTTAAACAACAGTATCTTCCTTTTAAATTATGCTAAACAAAAAAATTGGTGATAGTTGCTAATAGTGAATTAAAGTCACATTGTAAATTAACTTAAAAAGTCAAATATATAGGCTATTATGCAATTAATGCAAATGCATCTGCAGTAGTGCTCTCCAACAAACTATGAATGTATGTATCCATTTCCTATATAGCCTGAAGCTTATAGATAAATAGGCCTACAGTATGGATGAATGCATCAACACAGTAGACAGTAACTTCAATTCGATGCCAAGCAAAACAAATGCAAAATACCTTAACTCATAACCATAATTTGATTTGAGCATTCCAGTGTAGTGAAACAAATGCAAACACCATTAACTGAAGTTAAGGCATTCTGGCTTGGTTTTTTTAGGGCTTTTGGAGGGTAAGGCAAAGACAAACCACTATTGTCTTCAAAAAACAACAAAAATATCTTGAAAAAGCAGACCTTTAATTTTACAATAATGACAAAAACTAATTGTTGACAAATACAGACAAAAACTTCTGCCTTTGCAGGGCAGCAGAGCTATTGTCATGGTAGTGCCAATGTGGATTGGCAACTTCATTTTCCCTCCAAAACTCTTTGCATTATAACATTGCTTGGCCTGTTGCTGCTCAGCCTCATTTAAATGTACTGCCGAGTCTGTCCTTACAAGGGCAGCACTCACACGGCATCGAATCAACAGACTGGGATAACAGGGGATGACATAAAAATCTGTGGCCACTTCCTCGCCTGCAGGGATTAGTGACAAAGGCCTGAGCCCTTATCGTCATTTCTCAGTCTGCACACTCACACACACACATATTCACAATTAGCATATGCTGGACCTGTTTAGCCTCTATAGAAAATTAGAAGCAAAAAGAATACACTGTGGTTTAGTTGTCACACAGCATTGGTATTGACTCATACTTGGTCGTGATTGGCCGAAATGTGGTAGCGCAGACTGATTGGTGCATTGTCATCAGAGGAAATTGTGATTAGCAAAATAATTACATGATGTGTCATATTCTTTCACCACAGTGCCCTTGGATGTCCCTCAACAGCATTGCCTCCACAGAAACCGGCTAGAACTGGCTGCATCTTGTGCATTTGACCAATACATATGACTGTGGCGATACCCATTAAGTGCCTCCCAAATGTTCTTAATTAGTGCTAGACATACTGCAACAAAAAGTAAACATAATTAAAAATGATTAGCATGTAGGGAGCCAAAGTAACCAACCGCCCCCCCCCCTCCCCCCCCGGCAAACTCCACCAGATCTTATTTTGTTTTGCAAAGCTAGATGAAACGTTACTCCAATCCGATGTTTACTATAAAAGTAATTATAATAATGAATTATAATTACTGAATCAACTCTTCTACTCTTATGCTCCACTCTCCTCTAGGGTTTGTGCTGTGGGCAGATGGCAGATGATAGAGGCACATGTAGAGGTGTTACTGCTCCATATGGTCCCTTTGGCTTCCCGTATATTATGACGCAGGGACAGGTGTCATATAGAGCATAAATAATACCCATCACAGTTCCATCACACATACACAAGGTGCATACTGCCTTTCATAGAATAAATTACCCAAGAGTTGAGTAATTTCTTATGCAAAGTTAAAATGTATTGTAGAGTTATACACTCTGATGATCTGAAACTGTGCCTATTGTGTAATGAGTCATTAGCAAATGTAGGTCATGGTCTGCATTGTCGGTAATATTACGATAACGGGGCTGATTTATTTATGCAGCTGTAATATGGCTATACCCTAATGAAAAGCTATTCAACTCCGGTCCTGGAGGGACCCTGCATGTTTTAGATCTCTCCCTGCTCAAACACACCTGATTCAAATTAAGTGTCATTATCAGGCTTCTAACATCCTTGAATCAGGTGTTCAAGAGCAGTAAGATATCTAAAACTTGCAGGGTGCGGCCCTCCAGGAACGGAGTTGAATAGCCCTGGCCTAATTTAAAGTGTAACTGCACCCCAGCTCTGAGCCTGACTCCACCCACTACAACTTTGAAAAATGCTCAAGGAGCTGAGTGAGGGGAGGGGCTAAGAGGGGGACCCCATTTACATTCATATTTTAATTTGATCACATGTGAGTGTACTAAATGTACCCATGAAAACCAGCCAGGTCCTGGGGTTAAACGTGCAATTCTGTTTTCAGCACATACAAATGCTGATTTATAAAAACAGGAATTTTATCAATATTACAGTAACACAAGCATTGCTGTGTTTCATCACAGATCAATGTTATTACTTTGTTTACATTCGTTTACAGCTCAAAAAACACATTTTAGAGTGCAGTTACACTTTATGATACAAAGCCATATTATTTATACATTATCAATATGTCCAATGCTAATGTTGATATACTCTTGAAACAAAGACATTGAATTAAGATTTTCTTTACAAAAATATACAGATGTGCAATACACATACAGAGATCCAGAAGCAGAAATGCACATTTATGTTATTATAGAGGGACTGTTAAACCTTGAGGTTTGAGATCAGAAATTATCTGTTATCATCAGGGGAAAAGCCACACAAGTTGACACATTATTAAAACCCCTGCATGTACCGTGGCAGAAACATTTGGCTGAGGACAATCGCAGAGTGGGATGGGTGATAATGTGAAAATATTTCTAGGCAGTTTTATGAGTCACACGTTCAATTTAAGCTACGATAAAGTGGACCTAGTGGAACATCTGTTGTATTGCCCATTTGTTTTTTATTTTACTTAACATCAATCGCACAAGGAACCTTTCCTCCAACTTTTAATTAAAATGTATTTATATAGCACTTTTTGCAGACATTAGTCAAAGTGACTTACATTAAAAGCAATACAATACAGCAATGGTAAACACAGTACACAGTACAACATAATATACAGTAAAAATTACATTGTGGCACATAAGGTTATGGGTCAGCTAAGACAACATACATTGGCCAAATGCCTGTTTAAACAAATGTGTCTTTAACCTTAGAGGTGGGACAAAGCAAAGCAAAGCGTTTAAATAAATTAAATATTAGAATAAGACCCAGTACACAAAATGATTATCCTTACCCCTTGGGTAATGGGTATGGCATAGATACTTACAAACAAGAGGCTAAAGAAAGTAACAAATGTTCAAATAACCTAATGTAATGCCAACATGCTCTTACCAAAGGTTATGACAGGAGCTTTTATCAGACGTCCACACCTGAAACCAATGAGGGTGTAATCAATTAAAGGGCACTGATTGACTGTTTACTGGTAAATAGCAAACATGCATGAAATATATATATAAAAAATAAATATACACAATAGTAAAAAGTAAGATATGACATAAAGTGGATAGAGTCAGATTAAAGTGTGCAGGGAAACTTTTTCACTCTGGCTGGACATTCTCATTTCTCTGCCAATTTGGGGGCTCGTCCGGGAGAGCACGCCATGAGAACGCAGGCTAACGTGATTGCTCACTGCTGGATATTGTCTGCAGTGCTGACAGACAGAATATTATCATTGGCTTCAAGGGCACAGCCACACACACACACACACATCGGACAAAGTAAGGCTGTGTGTGTATATATGCAGGAGGTTGATTAGGTACATTTGTATTCAGTCTATAACTGATCTATAACTTTAATCAATCTAGAACTGAATTCATTCATTAGAATTATTGTATGCAAATACTGTAATATGTTAGAACTAGTTGGAAAACGTTTATGACCCAAGATCTCCAAGAATGCATGGTTGTATGGCCCAAATGTCACATATACATTACATAACATTATATTAAAGGGATACTCTTATATTTGTGACACTTGTGGTTGAAAACAAGCATTACAAAAATGTTGTTTAGTGCTTAGTGGCTTGCATTAATCTTCACTGCCCCATCTCACACTAATCTTTAGCCATGACAGTTCTGTTTCAGACATCAACAGAGGGCTGTGGTGATGCTGTAACACAATCAAGAAGTGTACAGTAGCATGTAAAATTACAAGCATTAATGTAATATTATACCAAAGGAACTATGTATGAACCGTTAGATGCCACACCAAGCACCAACATCTCAAACCAAATCAAACTATTTGTGAGCCATCCACACGCACACACACACACACACACCCCATGCAACCGGCCCGGCTATGATAACAAAGAACAGAGGAGCTCAACTGACAGCACACATAGCACACACACACACACACACACACACACACACACACAGAGAGGGAGTGTGATTCATTACACAATTACTACACTATGCAGTACCGTATTCATATAAAAAAATAGCATAACGTGTAATATATTTCATGTTAATAAAACGAGATAAAGATAAAGGAAGATTCAGTCACTCAGAAAACACAGGCTAAATATAGGCTAAACAAAGAAAAATAGGAAAAAGATTCAAAGATATCCCTTAAAAAATGTCCTTGGCCTGGAACTTGGCTTAAAACACAAGTGAACTTTTGTTACAGTAAACTCTTCCTTTCTATGTGCCTACATGCAAAGCAAATAAAATGCATCTTTTACCTACCAGAAATGGATCTGCATTTTCATCTGCAGGGTCGAGGGTTTGACAAGAGTTCAGTAGCACTTTAAATCTACTGCTGGGAAAAGCAGCAGCATCTTCAACATGTAGAAATCACAGAGGACAGCTATAACACGCTGTCACTCATGGCCCCTCAGTAATTATTACACAGACACAAAGATGGGGGGTTGGGGGTGAATGGACGGGCAGATGCACACGAAGGGTACATCAGTGCACTGCACGCACACACACACACACACACACACACACACACACACACACACACACGCACACGCCATTCACAGCTTCCCCAGTGCTCTGCTTCCGCAAACAGCTGTATCATTCATTATCTACAGCCCTCACTCCGGATGTATGTGTGTGTATGTGCGTGTGTGTGCTTGGCTTTCATAAGAGAGTCCAAATATGACAGTACACACACACCAGCTGCACTGTCTCCAGTGTGTGTGTGTGTGTGTGTGTGTGTGTATGTGGGATGAGAAAGAAAGAGGCAAAGTGGTAAAGCTTGATCGAGAGAGAGAGAGGGAGAGAAAGAGAGGGAGAGAAAGAGAGGGAGAGAGAGAGGGGGGAGAGAGAGAGGGAGGGGGAGAGAGGGAGAGAGAGGAGGAGAGAGAGAGAGAGAGAGAGGGCAGTCTACAGGGAGGAACCCAGGGGCAGTTCATTTGGATTGCTCTGCTGGAAAACAAACCTGCACAGAAATGGATTTGTGGATATGAGAGAGGCTGCCTCCGTCACTCACAGGTCTGTTACTGTTTCTGTTTCTAATAGGAAGGAATACCCATGGGTGGCAACGTGATATCATTTAGAATGTGTTGATGTTGATGCTGTGAAAGAGAGAGACAGATAGAGAGAGAGAGATAGAGAGAGAGAGAGGAGAAATAATTAGCCTTAGACATTGTGAAAACTCCGAAAGCCGTAATGAGTCTCAAATTAAATGATCGGCAAGGCGACAACTTTCAGAGCGTACACGCTGCAGGTTGACAGAGCAGAGAGAGAGAACAAGGAAGGCTACAGTCTGCCACAAGAGGAAGGCTAGCAGGGAAGTGGAGAGAAAAGGAGGGAATGACAGTTAACAAGGTTATTGACAGGCCACAAGGCAAGCTATTGCTTCACAGCTACCAAGTGAAGGAATGAGAGCGGAAAGGGGGAGCGAGAGTGATAAAGCGAGCAATTGTACCCTGGAATTGAAAGGAAAATAGATTAAATAGATGCCACCTCACAGAGATATACCAAGGGTTTATTACACGACTTATCCTGCCAGAAATGAGAGTCACTATCACATTAGTTGGACATTTTAGAATTAATTTTAAATATAAAATGAATAGATAGCCTATGCAAGCTACAGCAAATGGAAAGGACTAGCTGCATGCGCACACGCACACACACGCGCACACACACACGCACACACACACTCAGAAAGACATCAAAGTGATCGCATTTGCCGGTTATCTACTGTGGCCACTGACCATATCATTTTCAATACTTCATAATAATATTTTCCTATTGTTCCCTTATGGAATTTAATTTAACCACTGATCACATAAACCCGTAAACATGCTACATTTTCCACATCGAACCAAAATAATTGCCTCCTATGTACAGTTACAGTCACTGTAATATATATATATATATATACACATACATATATATACACACACACATTGTACATATATATACACTGTATATATATTACAGTAAAATGCTGTGTTTTATTCCATTGCATTCTAAATGAGCTTGGAGTCAGTTATCACTCTAAATAATACATAGTGTACGTGTTTGTACTGTTATATATGTCTAATGATTCATACTGTGAGTAAATCCTGTTAAATGCATGGACAATGGAGGGATCAAAAAATACATATACTGTATATACACACACATTATACATATATACATATATAAACGCGCGCACACACACACGTATGATGTACGCAGTCACACAGAGTATACTATACACAGTATATAAATATAGAAACCATAGAAACTTATGGAGTGGTCTTTTCACTTTTTCCAGAGCTGTATGTCACAGTGAACTTACAGGAAAGAGCTGGGTTATGGCTTAAGAACATCCAAATGGCTGACAACAGCAAAACAAATGGTATATGCTCTTTTTGTTTGTGATTGATAGATTTGTGAAAGCTGGAAATATTAACCTAACCCCAAACACAAAATGCAGCGAAAGTATTATTATTCACTTGTAAGTGTGAGTTCAAGAACATTTATTGGTAATGTTCTTGAACTCACGCTTTCACTGCATTTTGTTTCCACAATAACATATGTTGTTAAGAAGGTTTTACGAATGGAGCAAACATTGCACACTCATATATTCATCCCCCAGAAGACAGGGCAGGGATATCCAGTGCATGTTGGAAAATTATTCCTTTCCCAATAGTTGTCATTAACTTAAAATCATCCAAAAATGTCCTATTTTATGTACAACCTGATTTTTAGTGGACATGACCCATTAATACAAAGCCAGCTAGTGGAATTTAAAGTGAGGTTCAAGTGTTTTGGCGTTGTTGACGTGTTTGTCTGAACGTGGGGCGTTGGGCGTGGACTCACCACATTCCTTGGGGCTGCGGTTGTTGCGGATGAGGAACTTCTGGTTGGAGGCACGGAACAAGCTGGTCCAGTTGACCGTGTTGTAGTAACACAGCTGGCTGTTCTCGGCGATGTGGACGTTCCCCGCACTGATCTCGCTCAGAGACTGGAGCTGCAGCGACGAGATGCCCTGCTGCTTCAACACCAGCAGGGAGATACCACTGTGTGTGGGGGAGAGGGGGAGAGAGAGGGGGGGAGAAAGGGGAAGAGAGAGAGAGGGAGATTTGAATGGCACAGTGAAAAAGCCATGGAGATATGCCGGCACACGTCTGATATTATTTATATAGATAAATATATATATATATATATATATATTAGGGGTGTAACGGTTCGTGTATTCGTATTGAACCGTTCGGTACAGACGTTGC
>JAODUE010003675.1:0-11035 GCA_027564755.1 Amblyopsis hoosieri
ACAATTGTCTCACCACGGACTGAGATCACGTTGTCTATAAATTACCCAGAATCACACTATTTCGGAAGCTCTGCGCATCGAACTTGACCATTCAAAACAAAAACAAAAAAATGGCGATAATACCGCACACCGCGGTATTGAGGCACCCTTAATCACCGCAAGGACATTTTCTTCACCGCGACAGCCCTAGTTCGAGGGCTCATTTGACAAGCACTACCCGGATGTTTCTTCAGACATAAGATGCCTACTGTAGGCCTACTATACGCATGCTAATAACTGAGCCACTTACTTCTTTTGGGGTGGGTCAAAGGCCCAACTGTTTTCGAACCAGTGGTGGACTGTTGCTGTTGTTCGCTGCCGGTAGAGATAATTGGGCACTGTTCTCTGAGCTAATTCCACAGTGCAAAGCACTTGTCATGATCATTCCAGCACAGCTGGTCTCATTGAGCACCATATGAATATTTTCAGCCGTGTTTGGTTTTAATTGGTGAACCTTTTTGCAAGCCACGCTTGCATACTGTATGACTCTGTGTCCATGCTGCACACAGCTCATAAGCATTGTGTGTTTTAAATGTGCTTTTGGGATGTACAAGTAACTCCATGACAACCATGCTGGCTGACTGCATAGCTGATCAGTGTGGGCCATGAAGCACGTGAGCAGTCAGAGCCACAATCCCAGTAAGCGTGTGTGTTGTGTTGCACATCTCTTCAGCTCCGTGTCTCCTGACTAACCTGTAGTCCAGAAAGGCAGTATAAATAATTTAACCAAACACTCGTATGTGATGGAGGGGGACAACCGACTAAACCAAGAAGCACTTTGCTTGAGAGGCCATTAAATATGAACACAATTTGTGGCTGCTAATAGTATTTTGGTTTTCAGAAGGCATTGCATGGCTTCCTGTGGCAGACGGAAGGATTTTGTCATTTTATATGTAATTGAGTATTTGCGTCTAACAATGTTTTGTGTCCTTGTTTGAATATAACACATGTGCGTTAATGTTTTGAGCAGTTTGGGTGCAGAGGATTTGTGTGTTGTTTCATGCATTGTTTCATGAGTGTGTGTGTGTGTGACGGGATATACTGTAGGTTTGCGTTGAGGATTAGTTGGGTTCTAGGCAGATTGCCCTTCTGGTTGCAGCTCTCAGCTGGGGGTTGGTGGGGGGGTCGGGGGTGGGGGGGCTTTGTGGGATGCAGGGAACTCCCAGGTGAATAGACTGAAAACAAATCATTATCGCTCATCAGCTAGTGCCACTCAAGAGACACACACGTACACACGCACACACATGTACATGTACACGTACACGCACACATGTACACACACACACCAGGAGTACAGGGGAAGTAATTCAGAAACAGTTGCTGAGTTATTCCCTTGTTGTTTGGAGTTAAGTATTCTGCAAAAACAAGCTCTGGGTAGATATGATCTGTATCCAGAGCTGAAAACACACAATCTATAATTTTAAAACACACAATAACGCAACATTTTTTTCTGATACCAACTGATACAGCTGGCATTTTCCATACAGAGCCGACGTTCAACTTCAACATGACAGAAAAGTCTTGCCTCAGCAAACACAGAAGCCCACACTATAGCAGAGCACTGCAGTGAATTATTCATGAACCCCGCCCCCTACCATGCAAACCATGTGTAGCATATTAATTACATTATCTGCTCATCTTTTATTGATACTCTGTCCGGATACATGCCTTATTGCTGAGATTGATAAAAGCGTCTAATATGAAGGGTGGTAAGGAGACTTACCCTCCGTCGATGAGCCAATAGTGACGAAACCTGGACCAAGCCAGTTTGTCTCAAGCGTATCTGGCGTGGCGGGGGGTTTAGGGTGAAAACGGCTCTGTCTAGTTGCAGGAGTGGGATTAGTCTGCTCCACTGTAAACACGCTCACGTGCACACGCGGGTCACATCCATGCCACTGTTTACACACCTTGGCCAGCAGATAAGAGGGAATTCAAGCTGCCCCCCCCCCCCCTTTTTGCTTTGATCGGATCTGCCACAGGGACTGGTCTATGTCAAGTGCTCTGCGTGTCCACTTCCTGTGTTTTTGTTGCGTTAGAGGAGCCTGCCAGATAAAGGGTCGGGTGGGGTGGGAGAGTAAATCTCTCACCCTCGCATAGCACTACAGGCAGACGTGAACACAATGCACAAAGAGGCCAAGGTACACACACTTGTCGTGCCGTGTACAGGAAGCCGGCGTTGTTTATCTAGAGCGCAGGCAAATTGAACGGTCATGGCGATAACGTCGGGGGCCCTGATTCGCCACTGTCAGATTAATTCCGGTGTGGTCTAATTATTGGGCTACAATGACAGCACTGAGGTTCGGCAGACAATGCCTCCATTTATTTACTGCGACTTTACTGCGCGCAGCCTCTTGCAAAATGTTGTCAGATTGTAAAGATAGATCACTTTCACCCTGTTGTAGTCAGTCTTGCTGAGCACAGGACAAGCAAAGCAAATGTTAACTTACTGTACCCGTACAGTAACACACACAGACACATTTCTATATGAAGATATCATTTTTAGAAATGACAAAATAAAACAAACGGCCTCTTTAAAATGAGTCTGTCTTAAGCTGTTACATTCCCCATAATGTTTAATCCAGGTACTTTGCTTCCTGCTAATGTCACAAACCTAATTGGACACGGCCCCGTAATAACGGCTGTGATGTATCTGTTCTCTGCTTCCGCGGCAGCTGGGACGTCGCTGCTATTTCCACGTAGTTCTTATCTTACCAGAGGCCGATAACGGATTGGCGCAATTTTCCCTGTAAACAAAATGACACTGTTGTCTTCCGCAATGCATGCGCGCACACTTGTGCACGCCCAATGACTGACATTCACTGTTATTAGTCTTGTTTTTTCTTCTTCCTAAACCTCCTCTCCCTCACCCTCCCCTCCGGCCATCAAAATCCCATTACTGCGCGTGTTGCCCCATCCCTACACCACCTCCTCACATGCAATATGATCCACATTAGCACCGACAATAGCCGGGGCAGCGCTGCTGTCTGGTGCGACGGCACAGAGAGCAGAGATAAGCACGCTAGGTTAATGAGTGCTCATCCCCCATCGGGCCGGAGGAGGGAGAAATACGAGCTTGTTCACGTTGCATTGTGGGCCGCATATCAGAACCCATGGCGTGCGTGCGTGTGTGTGTGGTAGCCCAGTCTGTGCGACACTGCTGGACCAGGCGTCTATGCCGTAGCGCGCCTCTCGTTCCCACCGCCATCACAACATCCTCCCGCTTGTCCTTGCTTCGCGCCTCTCTCACTTGTTGACTGCAAAGAGCCGTCCGCATGGGGAACACAGGTGCCAACGAGGTGGTGCGACGGTCGAGCGGAGACAGGGCAGCTGCGTGAGACGAGATGCGCGAGAAGCCGCGCCCCAGCGGCGAACGGCAGCGCCCGTCCCAGCCTAGTAGAACGGCACGCAGAAAAGAGAAAGGAAGATCCTATCTGTGCAAATAACTCTGTGCTAATGATTGTGCTCTCTGCTCAGATTGTGGCTTATCGCCGTAGCCTAGCCTGACATTTATACTCACTCAACTGCTGCCACTCGGATACAGCCTGTTTGGCAAAGGGCACAGGATCAAGTCTCCCATTCATAAAGGCCCCTTGCAATAGATAGCACATTTTTGCTACACCTGATCACTTCTCTAGTGGTCCGGTAGGGGGCTTTATTGAATTTAGATATTGTATGAATGTTTTATTGTATCCCTAGGCCCTCCTTTTGTAGTATTTCTGCTCTGCTAGGAAGTATGCAGTGGAATTTCAATGGCCGGTGTAGTCGACGCTGTCGATGCAAAATATTCCATTATTCCACTTTATCTTTAGCTACTCTAGCGCTTTACATTTGGGTAAAACAAATATATCTGCTTAGATTTAAGGTCTCTGTAGTCACTTAAGCTTTGTGAATTGGTGTAAGCCTGCAGGTAAGGTAAAGTGTTCACTACTACAGTAATAATAAAAGTGCTTGTACAACCTCTTAAGGGCGCTTGTCAGACTAGCGTACACTACAGTAGCCAAGGAGCCTCCCCTAATGCCTCATTCAGCTATTTAATTGAGTAAACCTACAGTGTCCCTGGTGCCAACACTTAACCCCCTAACCATGCTTAACTCTGCTACTGAGCCATCTTAATATAGAGATACCTCCCTCCTGCTGTAAGCTGCCCCTGATATTTAGTCTAGAGTTGTGCTAGGTTCTTCTGGAAGGGTAGCATCCGGTTTCAACTAAATTAGTAATCAAGTCTCCCACCGCCCCAACCGCTGGCTGTAAGCCTTTGATCTATCTTGTGCTCCAGTGTTAAATGGTTCCCTCCGAATCACTGTGAAGTGAACACACGGCACAGCAGCCGTTCTTTTATCAGCCGCTAGCCACTTTCAAGCCTGAAACGTCAGCCTCAGTCAGGGAGGAACAAATACCAATGAAGAAGCATTAAAGAAAATACTCTTTTCCCTTCAAAATCCTGGCTTTTGCTTAAGAGACACTGTTTGCTGTGCTGACTAGGTTAAAGGCAAAAGTGGGTGGCATTGTTATGGAGAAAGTAACTCCTGTGGGATCCTTTTTCAATGAAAAGGATACGAATGGAAAGCTACTGTGTAAAAGAGAGGGAGTAACCAGTTGACTCGCGTTGTCATTTACTTGTGTTTGTGACAGTAATTGCTTGATGTAATGCTTTCTGATGAAATGAGATGACCTTTATTCATCCCATGGGGAAATGGCCTGGTCACGGGAGACCGTTTTGGTTACGGCAAAGGATCTCTGAGTCTGCATGTGAGACTAAATCAGGGGCTCATAATTCGTAATAATCGCTGTGAATGTTCATTAAGAATTTTGAATGGCAGGACTGTGACTCAGCTTCTTTCTTTCTTTCCAATTACCACATTATGCTGATGTTTATCTTAACAGGGGGGGGGGGGTTATGCTTCATTCAAGTTCTTTGAAATGTTTGTCAGGTCTGGGATCCAGTAATTGGCAACATGCCTGTTATCAGAAGGCTGATTGACCCAAAGATGGCCACACTCGGTTGTTCAAAGGGACCAAGGGCCATAGTTGAGATGAGATGGCAGGCTCCGGTGGACCAGACGAACCAACAATAAATATTAACAATCTGAAGGTTTACACACAATTGGCTTTACTGCTGCCACCATTTGACAGTAGTTGTAGCTCAACCCTACCATTCCTTCCTGTCATGTGAAGTGAGGAGAAATGTACAGAAATGCTAGCAGGGAAGAAGGATATTGGCGGAGACCCAGACTTGGAAATGTGAAGCTGATAAATTGCTGGGTGTTGACTTTGCAAAGCATACTGGATTATATTGATTTTCTTCCATGTGTTTGTGTGCGCGTGTGTGTGTTTGGTCATGAGAAAGCAGGGGCAAGAGAACGCAATATTGTGTTTCATTAAAAAATCCATAGGATATCTCATTACAGCAACATGGTTTTCTTTAGCATCAAGGGTGTGGTGTGTGCATGTGTTTCTGGAGGCAGCCAAGATAAATGTGCTTGCTTTTCTCAGATGACCATCTCATCAATTGTTGCTCAGGGAGAGAGGCGGAGCCCTACTCAATCTGTGCTACATGTTGACCCCTTCCAGACTGAGCCTACTCACTCATGCTTGCTTCATGGCTGCATCAGATAGCCTGTCTCCCCGATGGCCAAGGAACCTGAAATGACTGAAATGAAAGCTTTGAAAGGAAAATGATTTGTGCCTTCCCCCAACTTTAAAGATAATTATTGTTATCCGTTCATTTAAAGGTGGAGTAAGCGATTGTAAGAGAATAACCGTTTTTGTAGGGCTGGACGATTAACTGAAAAGTAATCAAAGCCGACATTCAGAACCTCTAACCAATGTCGTTTTCCAAGGTCGGTTGTTGTATTTGTATTTTTTATCCTGTTCAACGCGTGTTTTACAGATAGACTTCTTTGTTGGGACCCAGACACGGGACAGCCATCTTGAAATCGTGACATCCCAGGCACAGCAATAATCCATCGTCTGCAATAAACGAGTAATATCTACTGAAAAAAAACACTGCTGTCTTACTATCAATGGTAACCACGACAGACAAATTAAATCTGAACTTTACTGGCTCGTAACACTGCAGCTCCGCTAACGTCAAATTAAGCATTTATCAGAGCAGAACAGACTACTATATGCATGACAGACAGCTTACTATAAAACAAGGTTGTCTTACTGTTAATCTACCCCTTGTAGCTCTTCTACAGCTATCCAGATAGCTTCCTTCTTCCTTCCAGCTTTGAAGCAAATATATAACTTTATTACCGGCACCGCCCCCCTTCTTGGTAAATTGTGCAACATGTCAACTCTTTCAAAGAGACACTCGTAAGGAAATATAATTTGTGGAACAATGGTTCTGAAATATCACATACCTAAATGCCTACAATTAGTAGGTGCAATGAGGGAGAAATACGCACCGATTCAAAGGTAAAACAAAGGCTAAATAATCGGTAATGAATCGTAATCAAGATGCAAGGTCAAGTAATCATGACTTTGATTTTAGGTAATATCGTGCATCCCTGCGTTTTTGTCAAATTTAATGAAAATGTACTCACGGTTCACCACATGCTTATTCTGTGTGTGCACTGAATAAATGTTATGTTCCTACACAGCCCTGGCTCTGTAAATGGGAACACAAACAAAGTGGTGTGGACCGCACCACACAACACTAGCCTTGGCATTGAGGCCCTACAGCATTCAAGGAGATGATTTTTTTTTGTGTGTTTTGTGTATGTTTTGATATATTAAAAAAAAAAAAAAAATAAACAGAATTAAGTCTGACATGAACAATTGTCATCTTTAATTTGACTACCAACACATTGTCTTTCTGTAAAACAGTGAACTTACACTAGTCATTTTCTTTCCCAATCTCACATTAAGTGGGACCCTGGTATCTTGACCCTGGTATGTTTTAGTAGTGTTCACTCGCTGCCTTATCATCTTTGTGGACCACTTCCTCTAGCATGGACCTTTCTGGGAACACAGAAACATGCAGAATAAGAGCCTTAAGTGTCTTATTGACAACATCCAGATCAGGTGACAGATGCTATACAGATCTTCTTAACATGAATGCATCTTCATGTTATGTATTGGCACCAAACACATGCTGAACACATCTGTATACATCAATTTGTTCCTTATTTCATGGCTGTGTAATTTAGTCAGTGGCCTGCCTGCTGCCATGCTTGTCTAGAGACGTATATCTGTCTGCATACAGCCATATACACGCTCCCATACAGAAATGCATTATCCAGCCATGTTTTCCCTCCTGTGCGAGACCATATCACTACATTTCAGTGGCCCTTGTTTGCTTGGTCCGTGTGGGCACCTCTCTGTAGCTAGAGGGCAGTTCCTCTCCCCTACATTAATAGGATTGCTCTCTGGACCATCTTACATGTCTCCTGAAACAGCACACAATGCCTTTCCTAAAATATATGGCGTGCCTCTCTTTATCTTTATTTTATCCTCCCATTCTGCTAGAGTAGCGCGAGTAAAGATTTCCCTGTTTGGCCAGGTACCCTTATGAGATGAAAACACCAAAACAGATTTTCACATTGGACCAACATTGCCAGATTTGTGTCTGATAAACAGATGAAAATTGCATATTGTGTGTGTGTTTCTTTTTTTTGGAAGGGGAAGGGGGGCTTGCTTATGAATTACCTTTGTGCTGCTTGCCACCAGTGACACCAGTTAAGTCCAGAACAGAGCACACCCTGCATGTGAGTTAAACGTTGTTAATACGTATGTTTCTTTGCACTTAACACTTCAGCTAATCCTATTTAACAGTGTGCATCGTTAAAATAGGATCTATTTCTGCATATGATTAAAATGAGTTGAATTGCTTTTTACGGAGTAAGTCTGACGTTGTTGCGGTGACCGTTGGCGACCCTGTCATGTTTTCTGTGGGGCTACAGAGGTTTACCATGGCAGCAAAGCGGGCTGGATGACAGAGAACTTTGAGCTGCGAAAATTGGATCCGTGCCTACTTTCATCTGCCAGTTGAGCGAGTGCCAGAGCTGGCTCGGGCATACCAATCATTTTGTCCCTTCCTTCATGACTTGGCTTCAAGACTCTCATTTCATCGACGCCTATAGAAAAACATTGCATCTCCCAAGTCTGCACGTCGTGCCAATCGAAAACTCGTAGTGAGGGGATGTCTGGCATCGTTCCAGCCCTAAATCTCAAAAAGGATTCTTGATTGGACGTGATTATAGCTCATGAAAGGTTTTGTTGTTGATAGGAAAACAATTGCTAACCAAGAACAAAAGCACTCTTCTTTTGTTTGCTGCTGTGACCCTTGACAAAGAGTAAATATCCACCATTCAGGATGGTGTCTGTTGTCTCTGTGCTGGGCTGTGTGGACAGTGGTAGTCGCGTGTGATCTTGTTTAAAGGGACAGTTAATATGTTCTCCTGGTGGGGGTCACGGACACATAGTGTTGACATCTCTCTCGTCTGTGTAGTCTGCCCTCTCTCCTCGCCTGTTTATTGCTCCATCTTAAACAGCTGTATTTAATTATGTATGTATTTAATTGTATATAAAAACTTAACATTTATATATTTTAAAACTGATAATAGAACATAGCAGTAATACACTGTATCCGACATCTATTCATATGCTTGGTCTCTTCGTATCCAACATTTCATTTTGAGTGGATGTGTGTGTCACAAAAGTGTTTTGTGTCTAATATGCAAAAGCCACCACTGTACGTTATGACACAATCCCTGTTCTCTTGTGGGTTTTTATAGACAAAATGAAATAAACCATTCTAGCTCAAGGCTGCTCTCCCATTCTATGAGCCAACCGCCCCCAAGCCCTACTCCCATGCTATTTCCTGCTGACAGATGGGCTTGAAAACAGGAGTGTGAGATGGTGAGATGAAGGAAGGGAGGGAGAATGGGAGAATGGGATGCGCACACAGCAGAGGTGTCCAGACAGGAATCTAAGGGGTGGGGGCCGGAGGGAGGCCGAGACAGCCACCTCAACGCAATATTCCATACTTAATGTTCCTGCAAGCTTGTTGGTTCCATAGGAATCCACAAAGTCCTTTTTCACATCGGAAGGGAATTAAACTCTGAATAAACATATTCGTATTTCCTCTCATACTCCTAAATGATTGTTTTGAATGCAACCAGCCTATAACTGGCTATTAACTGTTGTATTACCAATGTTTATCATGTTGCATACATGATTCCAAGCCCTCTGTTATTGAAATTAGCTTGTGGTTTTGTGAGACCTCTGCTCTGTGTCAAGGGCATCTCCATAGGGGGTGCCATTATATTTGATGAATGATCCTGAAGGACACACATGGCGATAACTTTAAATGGTGATACTGTCAATAATAATGGACTCAACCAAAAGGCTCACATCCTCTACACTTCAACACAGCGGTGCCTATTTGTGTACCACGGAGGGCACATAGATGTCTGTAATGTATTCTGCACTCCGTGGTGAAAGGTGTGCTCATTAGTGAGCAGGTCGTTGTGATGAATACCTGCATACGCTTGGCCCTTCACCCAGCACACATTACTGCTGCTCTAATACCGCTAGTGTAGTTTAGTGATCGCACCCTGCATCCAGCACCAGAAGCGTACATTGAAGACAGGCTCTCATTGGGGGGGAGGGGGTGTTGAAGCACTTATATCACCACCCCTATCCATTCTATCTCGTCTGTTGGGGAGGAGATGGAAAAGGAGGGAGAGAGAGAGAGAGAGGCAGCGACCATATCAGGGCACTGCCATAAGCTGGGCTCCCAAACCTTTTATGACTGCTGAGCAAAGTGGATTTGGGACAGAGGTAACAGCCCATACTTATCAAGTAGACAACCTCATTTTCTAGGCCCTTGCTCTCTGCTCTCCCACATTCCGCCCGCTTGCCTTGTTGTAGCAGATTCTAGTTTTCCGAGACAAACGGGGAGGCTCTCACAGCGCTAGGCCTGAATAGATGAGACTTCCCTCAGTGTAATGTGCTTTTGTGACACCGTCTCTTCCTGAGCTGTAGCCAAAGGCCCTTCTGTATTCTACTCAGCAACTAGGAAATGTAAGCTAGCAGCACTATTTCAGTACCAAATAAGTCCTGCCATTATAGTGCTGTTCTAATGTGTGCATTCTCCATTGTAACGCTTGAGGAGCAATGTCTTGTCCTATGCAGGTTGATATTATAATGCTGGTTGAGAATAAGATACCGTAGCACCTCCAGGAGTGATGCACATTGATAGACTAAACATTCTAGTTCTTAGAAATTGATCAAATCGACTGTTTGTCATAGTAGCTTCAGCTTGTCTGGTTGGTTCAATGCGCTTTTCCTTTTTGATATTTTGCCTGTATTCTGAAGATGTATGGTATGCTGTTGAGTTTTCTGCTAATGAATACTTCAATACCATCCACTGCCTTTCATTCTGTAGGTTTTTCATGGGGAACCTATTCAGGCTTCACTCTCAATGTTGAATCTGACTTTTAGCTTGCTTTATAAAGTGTTTTTTATTTGTCTTTCAACTAAAAGTTGAGTGTATAGTTTTTAGCTGAAAGCAATTTTGTTATTTTTTGTAAAACAACACAAAGGGAAAAAGGTGTTGCCTGTCAGAAGTTGTGGGTGGAGATGTTTTCCTCTGCCAGTGTGTGAGCATAGCCAGCTTAGTGTCTTACTAAGGCTGCCGGGGCTACGCTGCCATTAGCCACATTTTCTCGTCACTTGCCCAGGCCCAGTTTAATGGAACCCAGTTATTAAGTATTGCTGTGACACGAACTGACTTCCATCAAAAACAAGTCATCTTCATACCTAGTGTCATTTGATTTCTGTAATCTCTCTTTTCATCTAACGATTGTTTGGGCTCATTAACCTTTTTAATAGTAATAGATTCCTGTGAGTACCGCTGTTCAGTGATTCTCCAAGGCACTCTGGATAATTGCTTTCAGGTTGGGTTAAGACTTACCCTGCGTTCACACCGCCGACGTGTTCAGCTCGCAAAGAGGCACGTTCCAATTCATTTCCAACGGACGCAAGC
>JAODUE010003676.1:0-7500 GCA_027564755.1 Amblyopsis hoosieri
TATATATACACATATATATATATATATATATATATATACACACACACATATATATATATATATATATATATATACACACATATATATATATATATATATATATACACACATATATATATATATACATATATAGGACGACAGACATGATTAACTTGTGTTTATGGTTGGCCAGGTGGCTTAGCAAGGCTGTCCACCAGTCACATGCTACAATGGACTTACACACGCGCACACACACACACGCACACACACACAGGCACGCACACACGCGCGCACACACACACACACTCGCACGTGCACGCACGCACGCACACACGCACGAGCACACACACTTCCAGCCAATTATTCTCAAGCAAGCAAATTGGTGCCTAGAAAGAACACTGTCAACATACATCTGACACATGCCAAGGTTGGGACGACGATAAGCACCGCGGCACAAGTCTATGAGGCACTTATGTTTGCATGTAACCGTAAACACGTGGCTGCAGGCATGGAAAGGTAATGCGTGCATTTTGGGGTGTTCTAGAAAGGTTGATATCATTTAGTGTTTAACCACCGTCTGTAGGATAGATGATTGTTGTCCTCAGAGCTGAATGAAGCTCTAAAGTCTGTTATATAAGTGGAGGGCTACATTAAATAAGCCCTAATGTTATGTTTCCTACCGCTGTGTTGCAGAACTGATTTATACCCTGCGACGGTGTTAAGAGCGGAGTTCAAGTTGTGACAACCCTACTCAAAAACATACTACACACAATGTGCATGCACATACAAACACAAATCAATTATATTGATGTACACACACACACACACACACACACACACACACACACACGCACACACACACTGAGCACACGCTTCAGAAAACTTGTTAATGAAAATCAACATAATAAAATCCCAGCACCACTTCCAGCGGAATGCCAAATGATCTTTTCCTAACAAGGCTTCCCTTTAAAATGCCTGTCACAAGTTCAGAGACTGACTGCAGGACACAGCCTAGTAATGAGTGTGTATTACATTGGCCAGGGTTATATAATACGGTCCCCAAGACAAGGAAAAAAAAGACCAAGCCACAGCATGTATACTGCAAATTGGTCAGTTTCTACAGCCCCTGCATCCGCTCTGCATTTCTGTTGTTGTGCTCTCTCTCTCTCTCTCTCTCTCTCTCTCCTACATTGTGAAGCAGAAAGCCACCTGTATTCATCTTACCAATGATGCTTCTTCATAGCTCTACACCTGGTGCACCCGACAGACAGAGCTACTCCTTATATATTGTTATTCTTTCCCCAGCATTCCTCCTTCTGATTCTGTTCTGCTTGCTCTTTACTCTTAACCTTGTCACCCCAATTGTATTCACGTTTACTATGGCTTCTCTATGGGAAATGTACCATACACTTTCTCCTCCCTATGTATTGTCACTCATAATTAAATATATCGCGAGAGTGCATCTGTTCAGAGTGCATCTGCATCAGCCAGGATTCGGTTGTATTTGAAAAGCCTCTACCTCAGCAGGTTATTCTGGGCTGGTTGATTTATGGTCAGTTGTAAACAACAAGGGGGATGGGGTGGCGAGAAAGAAATGGACGGGCTTGCCTGTAACAGCTGATAGTAGCCAGCTGTCATTTTACAAACCTGCTGAAACAAGGAAACAATGGGATTACCAGACGCACTGAAGTCACACAAGACTGTCTGCTCTACGGGCCAATTGCGATAGGTCTAATGAGATAAATATACAGGGCTGTATTTTTGTGTCTATGTTTACATTCACTGTATTAGCATGTCACTATCATTCTGTCATCTTCCAAATTGCATACATGTTAGCTGTCACGAGCCTGAGGATCCCCGTCTTGATTAATGATTATATCACGGTACAGCTCGGGACCGGGATACACTTAATTAGCATATACATAGCAGAAATTGATTGTCTCATTTTCATAACAGGACTGGTCGCTGCAGCCGTCAATCATTTATTTCAAGTAATGCGAGTATAGATTAGCCGGCCCCCTCTGCGTTCACACGTTTTTCGGTGTCTGCTGCTGACCAATGGACAAAATATCAACCTAAAAATAATGCAACAATGACGATTGTTATGACGAAAGCGTATTTCTTAAATGTATTGAGTTGCCTGAGATATACAGACATACATATATTTAGGCTATATTTAAAACAATGGCACGTGGCTATAAAGTAGTAGAAATGTCTATTTAAATAGTCTAATTTGTTTTGAGCCACAGCTCGACAACTCCATTACACCACCTGACCATACTTAATAAAGGGACATTTAAAGCTGAAAAAGTTAAGGAAGCTTGACTTACATGTTTATCTCTCTGCCATGTTTCCAGGCTGGAAACAAAACGCTCGACATCTGTGATCTTAGGTTCACCGAAGGGGTTTTCCGCCGAGGGTACAACAGACCTGTTGCGCACATCAGCAGCATATTGGCTGGACTTGAAGCAGTTCCGGGCGACCATCAAGGTTTGGTAAAACAGACAAACGGCGACCCCAAAGAGGAGTAAACGGCCCGAGCAGTAACAGCGGCGCAGCGTCCACAGACGCCCACACTGCATCCCCGCTCCCCTCAAAAGTTTGTCTATTGAAAACAGCAGGCATACCATGAGAGATAACCTTTACTTCACATCAGTCTCAAACCAAGCCATTATTCCTTCCCAACGTCCGCTCTACGGCGCGCAGTAGTTCATCTCAACGCAACCAAAATGTGCCCAAACACGCACTGCGTTTTATAACAGGTAGGCTATGCATTTTCTTGTAAACATACGTAATGCAGTTATTTGATAGGTTAAATGATATTCAGACGAAAACATGACCGATAAAGGACGAATACGTCGATATGTTTAATTCCTCTCTATTCAATAGGCTACTCATCGACTTGCGCTTTTGACTTTCCTTGTCCGTTCGATGGAGAATGCCTTTCAGTCCGTTATAAAGCACACACACGCGATCTGGAATAACTATAGCCTACTCATATAATCGCAATCGGACACGGAAAACTTCACCGCGCTACGATACTTGATAAATCGCTCCAATTTGCAGGGAAGCAGTATAGCCTTTAACTTCTATTTCCAGTATCTTATAGGCAGTAAGCACTACGGTAGTGTCCTGCAGCCCGTCACATAGAACTAAATAACCAGTTCGGCAGTCAGTTGGAGCACAGTAGCCTATCCTCGTAGTCCGTGGAATAGAGCGCAGTCCATCTGGTTTGCGTTAACTCCAAATTATTTCATTTCCTCCAAAATGATCACTGCAGTTACAGGCTACATACACACCGCGAACAGTAAACAGCTACAGATTCAAAGAATTACCGACAGTTACTGCTACTATTCTCAAAAGGATTCGCGACGGATCGGTGATGTATTCCTTAAGTGTGTATATTTTTGCGCAAGGATTCCACGTAGTATGTGGAGCGATGTAATGTGCACAGTAGGAGGCTGAGACGTAACCCTCGACCCCCCCCCCCCTCCCCTCCCTCCCTCCTTTGTATGCTTATGGCCCTGGCAAGTTAGTGGACCCTTCTGCAGCTTAAAAGTTATTTATGTCACAGAAGCACACATACCTACTTCTTCCCATAACGCTGGAGTTCCACTGTATGGAAATATTGCAAAAACATTATAGCTAAACTAATAGCATTGTAGATTAAAATGAATAAGTGTACACCCTATATACATACAGAGATACAAGTAACAAAAAGATACAATGTAACAAAACAAAAACTTGATCACTTTTATTTGACATCTCTGGAAACATACACACCATCAGTGCATACAAACCAATGACACACACACGCACACACGCACGCACGCACATCATCATGGACAGATGTTTTTGTACATTGTGAAAACTTGAAAAGACAGCGAGAGGGAGCCCATTCCTACTATCCAACAATAACAACAGATATCTGCCATCTTCTCACTAGTTCAATAATAACTGCCAGCATCTACACCACTTCTGTCAGAGGTACATTTCACCACGTTAGAATTCTGATCAACACACGTAAAGATATCAGCTGGGCGCTGATATCTTCTTTTGCAGTCCAAAAAAATACCACAAAACAAAAAATTTAAAATACAACGCAAAACCCACCCATCTTGCATTTCAACTCCTCCTTTAAATGTCACATTAAACTTGCACTTGCACGACCCATGTCAAAATCACAGGCGTGACATCGCCATGCCTGTGAGCAAGAAGAGTGACGTGGAATGTCTGGATGTAAGCAATGAAATACTGAAGAGAAGAGAGGGCTTTACCAAAGTCTTTGTCTAAACAACGCCGTCCTCCGAGCCTCCACGAGATAAACAGTGCGGCTGAGAGGCTGCTCAGCCAGACAGGAGGGCTCTATGTGGATCAAGACAGGAGGAGGAGACGCCGCCGTGTTTGAGAAAGGGCGGGGCGGGGGGCGGGGGAGGATTCACCGGAAGGACAGGGGGTTGGAGGGGAGGAATGGGGGTGGGGTTAGCCGGGGATGGCTAGCAGCTGGATGTGGCCACCGGTAGGCCGAATCATTTGTGTCTGCTGCCTCTCCTCTTCATGGCAGCCGTGCACTGAGGACAGTACCACTTGCCCTTGGGGGCTTCTGTGAGCCCCACGCAGCCGTAGTGGAACCACTCGATGGGGCACTGGGGGAGAGCACAAGCAGGTGGCTTTAGTGTCTAGATCTGCATGAATGCTCGGTGCACGAGTACATATGGCTGCTCCACTTGATACTTACATCCGTGTTGTCGCAGCCAACCATTTCGCCGTAGGAAACCTGAAGCAATACATCATACAGATTAGAAAGATACATATAAAACGCACGACTCAATACTTCCCAAACTACACCCACAATCCCAGCGAATGTGATTTTGTATATGAATTCGGTTTAGTTTGGATATGAAAAAACACTTTACACAAAAGCGCCCATTGAAAAGCATTCTGCTCATGTCAACTGGAAAGAATCACGGAAAATGTATTAACTGCAGTTTTACGGATCAGGCTCTCTCTCTGGTTAGTTTCCATTTACACCGTTTTCAACTGGGCATTTAAGATATATTTCCAGGCCAGGAATTTGGCTTCCATCAGATTAGTATTGGAGATTCGCTTGCTGTCAACCCTGTCCAACCCACAGTTTGCCTACAGGTCATCCTATAGGCCAGCACGTGCGTGCGTGTGTGTGTACCTGGTTACAGATGCAGTAGCGGGGCTCGTTGGGGTCGTATGTCCAGTCCGCCTGGCTGTTGGCCTCGGCCTCGGGCAGCGCCGACACCTGCTGGGAGAGCTCCTGGGCCAGGGCGGACGAGGAGGAGCAGGACGACAGCGAGGAGGACGAGGAGGACGACGACGATTGGTGGGCGGAAGACTTGATTCCGCTCCTGGAGGAAGAGGAGAGGTGAAGGCAGAGGTCAGCTGTCAGGGACATGACGTCATGGAGACCGTTGCACGGTGGGGATTTGGGGGGGGGGGGGGGGGGGGGGGGTTGGGTGCCTGGTCACATGACCACCAGCCCTCGATAAGCCGGCCTGACTGAAAAGTGGCTGAGGACTGGCTGTCACCACGGTTACAAAGGTCCCCAGAGTCAAGTAGCTAGTGAGGACTTGTTTGACACACACACACACACACACACACACACACACACACACACTCACTCCTTACACCGGGAAACGATAAGTCTATTAGCAGCTCCGTCCTGCTGGTGCCACTAAACATGTCTCCATCTCCCCGGCCTGTCCTCTGGATACACTTGGGTGGGCGGGGGGGGGGAAGTAAATATTGAGTGTCTGCAGGGGGGCTAGTTTAACATCTGGTCTCTCAGCTGGTCTACCATCTAGTCTCTCAGAGGTCTCTGCAGGCAATCTGTATCGTAGAGTCGTGACCTCCGTGTGTAGCTGGTCTCTGTATCACTAAGCTATGTAGAGACCATCTCTCATCTGGTCTCTGTATCACTAAGCCATGTAGAGGCCTGCCAAGACTCACTTCTGGTAGTTCTGGTCTAGCTGCGTGCGTGCGTGCGTGTTGTGTACACATGCTCAAGTATTCTAGTGGCGTGGATAGTCTCCATTGGGCAATGTGTTTTTTTTTCCATGATGGCATTAGTGAGGTGTGTGTGTGTCTGTGCATGGGAAGGTCTACACACACACACACACACACACACACACACACACACACACACACACACACGAGGCCAACAGTGAAGCGTGTCAAGGGGAACATTAAGACATGTCAAGAGATTAGCTGCTGCTGCTGCTAATGCAGACCAAGGTTTGACAAATGTCCTTGATCCAGTGTGTGTGTGTGTGTGTGTGTGTGCGTGTGTGTGTGCGTGTGTGTGTGTGTGTGCACGTACGTCAGCTGTTGCCAGGTTAGCTGATGGAGGATCATCCCAGCTCAGCCAGTAGCTATGCACACATAACTAACCTGAGCAAGTCTACGTCAGTGTTTCTGATATATTTTTTTCCCAGTTGCGCCACACATTAGCATTGCTATGACAGTTTTCCACAAATAAGAAATGGCATTATATCGCCTTGCTCACAGTATCGCAACATATCGCAATATGTCGGAGAGTTACCCCTGTATCGTGATACGTATCGTATTGCCAGATTCTGGCAAACACACAACCCTATTGTTGACACGCACGCACACACACACACACACTCTGTTTCTCGCCACAGTGTGTGTGAGCGGCTCCTAATCCTCTCCTCCTCTCTCATGGTCCTGCGCTATACTGACGGTGTGTTACTGCAGTGCTCTGGTGCGGTAAAACCTTAACGCACATTAAGTTAAAACACACAAGCTCTTTCTCCATCTTGGGGAAACGGTGAGAAGCAATTACATGCCCTCACATTCCATTTACTCCCGGGGCAGTTTAGTTTGTGTTAGTGGGTGCATGGTTGTCTCTGATGAGACTCTTGATTAAAATGTCTCTTCATCCACCCATTAAACTTTATAGAGCCTTTCCATTACTAACTATAAGTAGTTTACACGATACTTAAAGTCTAAACTTTATTGGTCAGACTATAGTGAGTAAGTAAGTCAAGTTTATTTATAGAGCACCTTTCACAGACACAGGTCACAAAGTGCTGTACAGTAAAAGCAATGCAAACAAATAAAATCCTACACCGTACAAAATAAAAGTACATTATAATATAAAACAAAAACCTAACACTTTGTTGCTAATTAAAAGCTTGGCCACAGCATCTAAGGCTCTCAAGTCTAATGGGAGAGAGTTCCACAGCCTTGATGCCACCGCACCAAATGCACAATCACCTCTCGTCTTAAAATGTGTTCTTGGAACCATTAAAAGCTTTTGGGAAGAGGACCTCAGGGACTGACCAGAAGTGTTATTTCTATATGGAAATAACGCGGCCCCCGTTAGGGTACGCAAAGGAAGAGCTTCTCCTGTGGTCTTACCTGTGCCAAAGTCAACGTTGACGGTCTCAGACCCAGAAACTACTAATTTAGCTTATCTTCTCTTTCTCCGTCCATCCGTCTGTCTGTCTGTCTGCTGTGTTGTTCTGC
>JAODUE010003676.1:10000-11035 GCA_027564755.1 Amblyopsis hoosieri
TGTCTCTGTCTCATGCACACACACGCACACACACGCACACGCGCGCGCACACACACACGCACCCACCAGCGTTTCCGTTAGAAAACATTGGTGCTGGTCAACGTGTCCGGGAAAGTTTTAATGTACCGGACAATTGGAAAAAATTCCGGTCAAATATTATCTGTGTTTATTATTGAGCAATAAATAGGCTATAGCAAAACAACTATAGATATGCAGTTTATACACAGAATGACAACACAAGGTCTGAGTAACACAAACGACAACAAAACACAAGGTCTGAGTGAAACAAACGACAACAAACAACACAAGGTCTGAGTGAAACAAACGACAACAAACTGAGTGCGGGTTATAGGCTCTACTGTATAACAGATAGACATCAATAGGCGTCCACTACAGAGGGACTATGGGGCAGCTTTGGGGTGGGCTCTGGCTATACAAGGTCAAATATTTACAATATTAATTAACATCACGTCATGTAAGCCACACACATCAATATATAAAACCATGATGTTAATTCATTATCCAGCGCGTCATTTCACCACAAGCCGTGCCTCAAGCGGTACGCGTGAGATGAGGTGGCCTATATCTAGCCAAGCATCTAGCCAAGCATTTAGTATCATTCTCTTGATGCGGTATCGGTCGCTGACTGTGGTGGACAGGACAACCACTGCTGCAATACGGACGACTCAAGTGTGGTACAACGAACAACACAGGCCTATGGGAAAGTCGATGTGATGCGATCAGACGTCCCCATCGCCCCCTAGTGGCAGGCGTGTGTGCTGACACCGGTCAGGGTCGTTTGGGGCAAGTGGACCCACCCCATGTAATTAAACACAGCAGCGCTTAGCGCCTGTGTGTGTGTGTGTCAAGGTTATAATCGTAAACGAAAACGAACGAAATAACGAAAACTAAGTGAGAAAAAACATTGTCGTTAACTGAAATAAAAATATAAACTAGGCATTGCAGAAAAACGATAACTAACTAAAACTGTAATTGTCTGGTTGCAAAACTAACTAAAATAAAATACAATTATAG
>JAODUE010003677.1:0-11034 GCA_027564755.1 Amblyopsis hoosieri
GTAGATGTCCGGTGAATTTAAAATGAGTGGAAGTGCCGAATAAATCAGAAGCAAGTAGAATATGTCCCAGTAAACTACGTCCCTCTAGTTTTGATGATGCCAGATGGGTGATGGGAGGCTTGGTGTCAAATCAATCTCACCGATGGTAATACCGGTAGCTAATGTAAGCTAGTACGGTACCGGCTGGTAGTAGCTCAGCCGCTGGTCAAAAGGACGTCATTTGAGTTGTTGGAATAGTCCAGGGAAAGAAAACAACGACTGTAAATCTCCAAAAATAGCCAACTTAACTTCGTAAAACAAAACAAAAAAACTACAAATGATTCGGATTCTTAAAGGTATATAAAAACACAAAACACAAAAGGAGGAGCGGCTGCCAAGGTGCGCCGGGCGCCGGGAGCTCTGAAAAGCCCTCTACCTTGTCAGATTGTCCTACTACCATAGCAAACAAATATAGTTTTGGATGTATAATTAATATCCCCGGATTACCTTAAAAAAAAATAAAAAAATAGCCCAATGAGAGAAAAATGTTTTTACCCCGTGTATAGACCACACTAGAGTATTAGCCGCAGAGCTACCGAAGCCGGGAAATTATGGTACTTCAAATAGCATTTCAGTTCATTAATTTAGGAGCAACCGACACTTTGGGCATTACATCTAGTGAGGCATAAAAATTTCAATTGAAAGTGAAACAGCAGCACACATTAAGTACATGACAATCACTGTACAATCCCAGTGAGGTACCAGCGACAAACCTAGGTCATCATCTGGGTAATTGATCACCTACCAGTACTGTGGCTGATGGGGCCCTGGCATCATGGTATCGAGCCAGCCGGTCTGGAGCACCACTCAGACATTCAGAAAATGCCCTGACCAATGCAGGTTGGCTCCCAAGCTGCCCAGCTAAGGAATGGAGCCTTCCTGACAGGGACCGCCTGAGGTTTGACCTACCCAGAGGAGCGTGCTCTCTTGGGTCTCTGTAAGACCCTGCACCTGAAGGGTGGGCAGGTCGCGGTCTCTCTGTGGAGCCACCAAGTCCAAGGGCTTAGGGGGAGGTTTGGGCCTGCTTGGACGGAGGGCTTTAGCCTTGGAAAGGGAAGAGCTCGCCGACCTTGAAAAGTGGAAATGGAGCTGGAAGTGTTGGGATGCGTGAGCTGTGAGAGAGACTGGGGGAAAAGTTGGAGCTGGGAAAGGGGGTTGCTCTGGGTTGACGCAGCAGTACTTTGAGTAAAATCACAGATTGAGGCAGCAGTAACAGTAGCAGCTGTAGAAGCAGAACTGCTTTTCTGCTGAAGGTGAGGGGCAGAGAGCTGGCGACTATAGGCAGGGGGGAGCTTTGTCCTGCCTGACTGACTTGAAAGGTCAGAACTCACAGAGTCAGAGGTGGAGGTCTGCGAAGACAGCGTCCCAGTATCCTTAAAATAAAGCACACACGATTCACATGCATTACAGTATTTTGAGCATGATGGTCTTTTTCTGCTATAATGCGTGACCCAGAACAAGGATATGGGTAAAAGAATGAATCCCTCTGTATCCCAGTAGCTTATTAGGAAGCACCGTATAAGGTAATATATCGTAGTAAAGGCTAAGCTAACAATAATACAGCTTTTAAAATGGGAAATGAGATTTAAAAAATCTAAATATTTTTCAGCTAGACCCAGAAGCATTACAAGCAATACAGGTAAACATTCTGTCTAGACTGTAAAGCAATGTTCACACAAATGCTGCTACATTTAAAACTGTTTAAAATGTTTTGTTTTATTTACTGTCCACTGCTAGGGCAAGACGGCTAAATCTTCTCTACTGGACATGTGCAGGCCTCATTCCCTGTAGACTCGTTTATGATCCAACAACAGTGAGTTGACGACTGTAATGGAATCTTACATTTGTTTAATATTATAAACATTTGTGTCTTGTGTTGTCTTATGTGAACATATGACAAAACAACAAAAGGACTGTCTTTGACATCAGATGTGGAATCATGACAACATTCATATGTAGTAGAATATTCTAAAAGGTTTAGTGACCCAGGTCTCAGACCAGTTCCAGTCTAATTACAGTATATATAGTAGTAATGGTATTCTGAAGTGGTATTCTGTTATGTTTTTATAATGTGTCCAATGCATCAAAGGCTTCAAGTATGTCTATGAGAACAGTGTTTATGGCATGATGTGCACATGATGTGATAATCAAGAATTGAAAAGCATAGCTAACAGAATAGAATTTAGAGCATTTTGACCCAAAGAGCATTGCTGTAACATCTGAATTTGCTCCCTACCATTTTAACATCATTAAACCTGATTCACTCAGTTCAATAAATGTATTTTACCATAACTACACTACTGTATATACTGTAACTACGTGGCTTGTGGCTCTCTACTACTTGTGAGTTTGTTTTCCCTTATGGCCTCGCGCAAAATGCAGAAGACATTGGACCGTGATTGGTAACTCAGTCACAAAAGTCTAAAAGGGACAGACGTCTTTTTTAACAGATCCCCATCTGATATTGATGGTACAAACAGGATCACTCTCCAGTGCAGAGCTTCATATACCTTAGTGCTGTAGCCATCAAAGTTCAAACAAAGTATCACGCCAATCTAAGGACTTTGCAGAATATAGCTGGGCATACACTGTGCGACTTCGTGTCGTTTTTGCCCGATCTCATTTGGAGTCAGGCCGAAATACGGCTTGTTGGGCGTTGTTTGCCGTGCAGTATACAGGGGGTTGCGAGGAGTGAATAACAGCTCCCGACCTTCTGACCCGATTAATTTCTGACAATGTCAGAAATTTGGTCGGCTGTTGTCAGGATCACGCACAGTTGAAGAGTTGATTCCCCAAATCCAGTGCCTTTTTGCCTCACTGCGCCTATGCAAAGTGTGTGAAAGCGCCAGGGTGACATGAAGCGTGATATGGACAGTAACTTCAGAGGCTGGCTGGTCGAGCTGTGGCAAAAGCCTTGCTTGACTTGCCTACTCCTTGCCTGTATAGGCTGCGCGAATAATTACAGGGTCAGGTTTATTTGGATGTGTATATAATCATTGTGTCAACCTCCTCTTTTTCTGTTTCTCCTTCATGTTGTCTTTTTCTACTTTCTGATCCTCTGTGATCTTGGTCTCTTTAAACCTGACTTGGCATTGTCATCAGTTAATTGGCTGAAAATATTAGGTCATAAGGAAATGTTGTCATTAGCCAGGACAATATAAAATGTAACTGCAGCAGACTACTGCAGCGACAACACATATCTAGATATAGAATTTTGACTGAAACACTAAGACTAGTCTTCTCATTTATCACTTCAGGCAAGTGCAAAATGTAGTTAGGCTAAAACATTTTTTTAAACATTTCTATCTGAAATAATAGGGGAAATGTGGTGACGATTGCATTGAACATATGCTGTGTAGAGAAATAAATGCCAATTTGAGACAGGCAGAACTGAGGCAGCTCAGTTCCCAGCATGTTTTACCACAGCAAAAAAGAAGGCAGGGCACGCATTTGGGTAAACAACCTGGCATATTTATGTTTGCAATTAAATGTTTTAGAAACTAAAATCTGCGTATGAGTTATCTATCATCATTAAATCATATTTATAAACTGTTTATTGTCTTAATACATACAGAGTGCCAAATAGTGTATGTAACGCACCATAAGGATGAACAGGAGACAGCATTCAATTTGTGTCTGGCCTATAAAGTATGAGTGAACTAGACTACAAAAAATACTTGGCTTCTTGATGTCACTGTAGGCTAATAAACGATGAGGTCAAACATTACATATACTGTAGATATCCAACCCGACCAACCGTAACTTGGAATGTGTAACTGGGAATATAGCCTACATCATTTTTTTTCTCCTCAAAAGGGGGGACTGATCGAGGATCTTATGACACTGGGGGAATATGTATCCCCCTGTCCCCCCACCATCTGCACCCCATCAATCAATCAATCAATCAATCAAATAAATAGCTGTTTAGACAGACAAGTAAACCAAAGCGGTAAGGATTTCAAGTGGTCAAAATGTGGCCCCCAAGATTATGGCATAAGGTATGTTTATATGTCTGAACAGTACGTACAGAAGCAGGGCGCTGTGACACAGTTGAGTACACGTGGCTGGGCTCAGGGCTCAGCAGGTCCCCAGCATCACCTGACGAAGATCGCTGGCAATAAGAGTCTGTATCGGCCTGGAAACGCACATAAAATGCATTAAGGATTTTTTAAGGCTGCAACTGCAGGTTTAGATACAAGCTCCCTCGCAAGCACACACAAGCAAACTTCCTTGTACCATTTGGAACTGATGGCCTCTGTTTGGTATAATCAACACCAAGTTTCTACCACATATAAAAAGAACTGGACAGTGTTAATAACTGGGAAAACTGTTCTATCCCAGAATAGACAAATGTGCCGGGCTGCCGGCTTGCCCAACCTTAAGTTTTCCCTTGTGAATGACCTTGTTGCTGCGACTGTTATGGGAATATCTGTGATTGATCTGGTGAGACTGGTGTGGTGTTGGTATGCCTTGTTGGCATAACGCTCGGTTGGCACTCTCTGCCAGTGCCAGGGCCATGACCCGGGCAGGGTTCTTAGGTGGTGGAGGTGGGGGTTGCTTGGGATGGACTGGACCTCCAGAAACACATGAGTTGCCTATAGGAGGAGAACCTATGTTAATGTACTGAACCATAAGGCTTCCTCCTCCCCTCAGGTTTTTCTTGCTCACCTTTCCCAGTCCCTATCTTACTGCAGAGTTCTTTTTGACAGCTGTCACTCAGCTGGAAGTCACACAATCTCAGAAGCATTGAAATGATCTGGGGGGTTGGGGCTGAACCACCAGAATCAGAGTGTAGAGATTCGCCTGCCAGGCCACCAATCATCTCCAACACCTTGTGAAAAACAGATGTTTGGGTGGCAATGTAAACCTGTGTGAAATATGGGTTTTTGGCAAATGCACATGAAAAACAAGAGCTGTATTATATTTCCTAGACTGATTTGCTAAATGTTTTTAGTTAACTTGTTTAGTTTCACTGTGCACTGTGGCAACAACTTTACTTGGACTCAGATCAGTATTGGGAATTTAGCAACATATCAATATCATAACAATATCTGAATATGTCAACATTCCAAACTGAAGGTTTTAAAGACATACAGTAGAGAGTATGAATGTCACTGAGTGTGCTCCATACCAGAATGCATCTATAGTCTGGCATAGGTTTAGTTACTGTATGCATCAAAGTTGCATAATGCAGACTATTATATCATGTGTAACCCACTTTAGCGCGGATGCTGATGGCAACAGGCTGAGAGATATCCAGGGGAGGAGACTTGGAAGCTTTAGGAGACAGAGCATGGACCACCTGCACAAGAGGTGAGAGCATTGGGATAGTTCAGTGTTCTGTTTTAAAATGTGTTGGATGATTAAGCATAGGAATGGAAGATTGGAAGCCTCACCTTCTTTGTGAAAGACCGCTTCTCAGGTGGCAGACTAACACCATGAGAAGGACTGTCGTTTGTGCTTTCTACTTGAGCTGGACTGCTATTGGATGGCTTATGCTGACAGAACACCTGCTGAGGTGGAGCTGTAGCCGCCAATATTAAACTTCGCCTAGCAACAGCTTCAGACTGGTTGAGCACAGAGTCTGGGTCTTCTGTGACTGGACGCTGGGCCTGATGGCTGAAGCGATTATAGCCTGGAGGACTGTCCGTGGAAGGAGAATCCCTTCTTATGCACAAACAAAGAGGTCCATCCTCAGCGAAGATGGGGCTGAAGTCACTCACATATTCAGCCATCCAGGAGGCAGCTGGTTCCTGCATGGAGAAGTCTGGCAGCATGTAGACTCCGTCCTCATCTTTATCTTCCACATTATCCTGAAATGCCAATAATGTCACAGATCTCTTGAGTCACAGAACTCTTAAGTCAACATAAGAAAATATTGACTATACTGGGGCAGATTAATACATTTATTGAGTTCTTTAGTTTATTCATTTGGAAATTTAGATATTTAGCAACAATGTTTGTACAATTTGCATTTAGGCCTGGATAGGAATGACATCAGCAAGTGTTCATCGCCATTCATGCCTAAATGCCTAAGCTTATTACACAAACAGCGACACCAATACAGAAAAGACAAAACATGCAGCGATAGTTGCGGTAGCCTCTGTAGGTCATAAATGTTTTTATGGTACTATGAAGTAGGCCTAATTATTAACGGTCTCTTAGTATTGCATTCTTTTCCATTTTACACTTTATCAACAAAGCAGCATCCATTTAGCAAAACATAATCAGATTGATTAAATATCCCATCATATGTATTTTACCCTTTTCAGTGAGGATAACAATAGTATGTAATATATCACATATCAGATTTTCACTACACTATTATCATGGCCAAAATAATTCCAGATAATGACATTATTGCGAAATCTATATTATGCAGTATATGCATACTGTATATAACTAAAGCTAATAAATCAGATAAATTCATTTTCAACTTTTTGTTTATTGCATGTTTTGTTTTGTGAGATATCAAAGCTTTTTATTTTTAATCTGTAGTAGCATCAGATGTCCAAAAGATTGCGTGGTGTATAATCCTTGTTGGGATTTCATCTTTGTGACTCAGTAGTAGGGCTACAATTAGTCTCAGCCTCTTCCGTTCATTAGCAATACGTCACATAAGCAACTCTGTGCTGAACGTCTGATGTATATAGCCTCGTCAGCAAAACTTTCTCTCTGACTTTCGGGAAGTAATACTGTCGATATCCATTTGCTGTTAGCGTTGTCATTCACAAGTATGTCTCCGTACTTTCCGGTGCAGTGCTTTATTTACTTCTTACAATCAGTAACCGTAGCCTACTCATTTTGCAGATTTTCAATACCTGTAAAACAGCCAGACTCTGTTGTTAAATTTTCCTCATTGCAAGTTGGTCGTCGTGCATGTCAATCAAAATACTTTGTATGTCAAGTAGGCGGGTACAGATGCAGTTAGCCAGTGCTGTGTCCCAGACTTTCCGTAAGGGAAAGCTGGATCTGCGAGACTAGACTACAATGTGACGCAATGTTTGTTTTCCACGAAAAAGGAATCTGATGGCTAGAGACAAAAAATGCAAGGTAAAGTTAACCATATTAGTTGCTTTGATAACAATTGCTTTGGGATTGGAATTGTTAGAATATGAGTGGTTCTCCTAACACCAGTTCCTGCGTGTTCTTTTATGGAGTTTAAGTAGGAGGAAACAATGTGTCCAAGTATAACAAATCATCTTTAATCGTAGATCAAATATACACGACAGAGCTCTGGGTCCATTCTATTCCCTGACCGATAACGTACAATATCAGCAGTTCACGAAGTCTGACCCTCTGACTGGCTTGGACCTAGGGCTTATATAGTACATAGGCATGGTGTGTGTGAGTTCTTGACATTGTCTTCTGCTGATGTGGTATCTGGAGCACACCGTGGGGGCCAGTCTCCTCCTTGGTGGTATGGCATCATTGTGGAATGGCATGTCACAGCTCTAGACACACAGACGACTGCAGTGTGGCATACATCCCTCGCGCACATACAGTAGCATACTTCATAATATAGCATACAATAAATCACTCGCGCACATAGCATACAATCTTTCATCCTGACATCATCCTGACTTCATCAGTCTCGTTCCCCCACCCTTATCTGTTCTACAAGGTCTCTCACAGACATGTTGTCTTTCTCTGTAATTTTCCACAAGCCCAACCTTACTTTTCAGTCTGTTCACTTTTAAGCAATAATGTAGCACACTCTTAAGCCCTTAGAATATCTAATATATATCTAAAATAGAATATCTAAAATGTTAAGCACAATTTTCTACAGAATATTGAGACTTAATGTGTTAATGGTATTAGGCCAGCATCTGGCAATGGGGCTGCACATGTGCTTGCTAGCAGGCTATGCTTATTATCAATAAAGTAGCTTCTCTAGTTTCTTCAATACACTAACACGTCACAGTGGAGCTAGCCTTGTCTTTTAGAAACTGAAGAAACATAAACCACCGCAGCTGCGCCGATGGGCAGTGTGCCCCTAACGCTCATAACTCCTGGTGTGCGCACCTCCGGTCGACGCCCACCTGTTGCCCCAGTGCACGAATGAAGGCTCGTTTGCTGATTTCCTTATTTGTGTGCCTCATTCATTGAACTATGGTCTCATTCCGTCTAGCCTGCGGTTGCACCTGAAACAACCTCACGCTATGTTTAAAGTCGCGGGTCCGTCAGGCTTAACTCGCCTACATTTCTTTTACATTCCACCCGCCACTGTGGCTGGGCACACAAGGCAAAATTACCCACCACACCACAAAAAGTACCTGCATTTGGCTGGTGGCGGGAGCTAATTTCCCACCCTGATATGTATGCTCAGCCACATCCGGAATAGTGGGGGATTATGAGTCTTTGGCACCTTTTGGAGGTCGGGACTTAAATGTTTGGGTACCCCTGCACTAAACTGGGTACCTCTATTTCCTGGTTGGCAGAGTTTTGCTCTCTCGGCAACAGGCTGTCATAGGAACGTGAGGAGGCCATGTGGGAGGGGGGGCGTTGGAATCCAGGCTGGGTATCCATGGCAGCAGCCAATGATAGGCCATCACTACTGGATTGAGGATGCAGCATTTGCCGGACTTTACCCGATCCTGGAAGAAAGAGACACAGTCTAACAGCTTGGGATCTTCAGCTATTTTCAGAGAGTATTACAACGACCAGTTTGGACACTTAGGGCCTGTGTCCACCAAACGCGAGTGCCTATTTTCAATACAAACCCATGTTGTTCAGCACTGCAAGTTCTGAGCGCCCTCAGCGCAAAAACGCTGTGGGTGTTCCCGGCACTTTCAGTTGAAAACAGTTAAACTTTTGGAACAACGCCTTAGTCGTCAATGTTTTTTTTTGGTAGCCTAGCAACACACGTTGGAGAGAAGAGCTCTGGAAGCGCTCTGAAAATTATGTCCTGGGCACTCTTGGCGCAAAAAAACGTGTTTGGTGGACACAGGAGCTTATACATTCTCTCAACCAACTTTGTGAGTAATGTTGGCACCTGGAATGATTTTCAATTAACTGATGTGCCATTTTTAAAGGTAATTTGTAAAATGTCTTCCCTTTTTAATGTGTTTAAACCAGTGTTGTTGAGACAGAATGATTGGTATTGAGTGAGAAAGTTCCATTTTGGTCCATATTATGACAAGAATAGCTCAATTTAGCAGAGACGTCCATTATTACTTGAAGACATGAAGGGAATTCAATCAAAAACATCTCACACGTATCACAAATTGTGAAGTTGCACAAACCATCAAGATCTATGATGAAATTGAAAATTGTGAAGAATCCAAAGGCCTAATTTCAATAGTTTGTTGTGTTGGACTGCAAAGTGAAAGATAGGGAGCCACCAAGTCAGGGGTTTCCTGCATAGAAAAGATTGAGGCGGCCACCTCCGCCTCCAGCTCTCAACAAAACTCTGACGGGTCTAGGCATATTGAAAGCAGAGCAGTAAGATTCAATTAATTTCCTATGCAAAGGAGCAGTAGGACCAGAGCCAGCAGACTATTTTGCAGCGGTAGCCAATGAGACCAGGAACTAAACCAGATGCAAACAATCTCCCGTGTCGATCACAGCTAATCAATAGAATGTGTGATACATGTAGTAAACCATCGTTTATAGCATCAAAATTCATAAGAATTGGTGTCGGAATGAGTTTGACATTGCAGCAGGGACACTGAATTGATCCATTCACTAAAACTGTCCCTGATATGCTGAATTACTTTTGTCTATGTGGGGGCATGTTAAGATAATAAAATAAAGGATTATGCAGAAATGGTGTGCAATTATGAAGATGATATAGGCAAGCATTACATCAAAGTTTACAGGGGCTGTCGGCGTAGTTTGTGCTCATTTAATCCAAAAACACAATCCCAGTGTGCTTTAAACAATCTGTAAAATAATATTATTTAGTTATTCTAACAATGAGCTAAAACATATTAAATAATTAAGGCTATTGCGATTAGGGATAAAGTTAGATATTAAGTGAACGATGAGAGCCAGTTCCCATCTGAGAGCTGTTATTAAGAGCCGTTTTTTTTTCTTATTATTTTTGTACACCTGATTTAACAAATGTTTATATTTTGTATCATATCTTTAAAAAAACAAACATTTTTTTTCCCTTGTGTTACTTGGCCTAACAGACAGCACAAGACAACGGTAAAGCTGAGTCTAAAATCTCTCGTCTAAAAGGTGCAATTTAGTAAAATATTTGGTACTTAAATAAATAAAAAAACAATAATAAATATAGCTGCAAACAGCCATTTGCCAGGCCTAGTCTAATCAGCGGCGGCAGAGGATCCAAAGACGCCCGCCAGCAGCACAAGAACGACCGGTCAGCTTAGAAGGACCCCCGCCAGCTTACCCGTTAAGTTTGGTATGAATCGGTCAAAGTGGAGCAGAGATACCTCCACTTCCTGTTATGAGGCTTCACCACCGACTTGTCATTATGCAACACAAAAATCTAAAATCCACGAATAAAACTTTGAGGCTTGATCCAAAGAACACCTATACCAATTTTCACAAAGATCAGACAATATTTGAGAGAGAAATTAGAAAAATACATTTTTGTATACAATTCAAAATGGCAGAAAATCTATGTAGACGCATCTTTACATCACATAGTGCATTGGATTCGGGAGGTCCTGAGAAATATAATGATATGACATATTTGAAAATCAGTTACAGATTTCAAAAGTTATTAGCAGAAACGTGAATCGTGATCAAATGTTTACATTATAGGGGGCGCTGTTCGTAAACGACAAAAGCCATTGCCATTAAACTTCTTGGTAAGGGTCATCTGACTTAGAGTGGGTGTCCTGTCATGTTTCATGTCAATGGGATGAGGCGTGTGTCAAAGATATAGCGTCACTTCCTGTTTTTTGCGGTTTTTGATTGTGTTTGATTGTGTAATGGTAAGCCACGCCCATCCATCCATCCATCCATCTTCTCCCGCTTATCCGGAGTCGGGTCGCGGGGGCAGCAGCTTCAGCAAGGGACCCC
>JAODUE010003678.1:0-11034 GCA_027564755.1 Amblyopsis hoosieri
CCCCCCCCCCCCCCCCCCCCCCCCCCCCCCCGCCGCCCCCCGCCCCCCCCCCCCCGCCCCGCCGCCCCCCACCGACCCGCCGGGGCCCGCCACCCCACCCCGCCGCCGGCGTGGGGCCCCCGGGGGGGGGGGGTGTAGCCCGCTGTTTGATGTTTAACAGGATTATTTTTTTTCCCCTCCACTGTCCTTTTATTTATTTGATTCCCTTTCATATTTATTCAAATGTAAACCTTGGAGATGTTCCAGCGGAGCAGCGTTGGCAGCGCGCACAGCCGCTACCCACCCCCCTTCCCCTTCGGCCCGCCGTGTGACGACTCCCGTGGTTAAGAGAGCCAGGTTGATGCACTCCGCCGCCGCACCCTCCCTAGCCGGCGCGCTGGCTGGCTCCTCATGGGGATTCTTCGGCCCGCGGTTGTCCCGGGATACGGCCACCACGCTCATATGTGGGCTTTAGGGACCCCCCGCGTGAAAAGCCCCCCTTTCGCCCTGTTTGAATGGGGCTTTTTGTTTGGTCCACCTCGACCTTTACAAAACAATGTCTGACTACGTGAATACGTGTGTGTTTGTGTGTTCCAGGCGCCGTGGCATTATGTGGGTGGGTGTGTGTGTTTGTAAGGGCATGTGTGAGTTTGTTCAGGCCTTATTTTTCAAAAGCATATGTTGTTTTGTATATATGTAATTTCAGGCAGGATATGTATTAGCCTATACTATACAGTATATACTGTACAATTTCCTTACATTATTTTAGCGCATGTGTATGTTTTTGTACAGAACATATGCTTGTGTGCCATTTTTTTTAACAATACTGGATCAAATTTAAAGTCCCTAGTACCAATACATTCAAAATATACAGAAAAGTCAGGGAATAGATATAAAACATTAAGGATGCAACTCAATCGACTCATCGATTGAATTAAATTGTATTTTTTAGCTCCATTCAAAAGAAAAAGCTGAATATTGCACTGTACAGTAACGCAATGTATCGCGATGCAATCATTTTGTGACCCTAATATCATGATACGTATCATATTGTGAGGTCCTTGCCAATACCCCAGGCCAATGCTGCAGTGTGTAGGCACGTGCGCGTGTTTGTGAGTGTTTGTGCTTGTGCTTGGCGTGTGCATGGCCTCATGCCCACATTCCATCTCTGATGCTGTGTATTGTTGCACCTGTGAGGACCGTATAGCCATTACAGCTGTATTGCAGTTTGTCTGCTAGGTCGCTCAGGGCAACAAAATGCAATTAGATTCCAGTATAAAATACACCTGCTGTGCTCAAGAGAGGAGCCCTTCTTATTCCACACATAAAAAATAAATGTATATAAACTGCATGCCGTAGAGAGCAGCAGATACAAGTTCTTGGTGTGATGTCTCCCACTGGCATGGAGGTGTGTGTGTGTGCGTGTGCGTGTGCGAGTGCGTGTGCGTGCGTGAGAGTTGATGTGAGGGCATGCACTCAGTACATTTTATTAAGTGTATGCACCTAGCTTGTTAGTGTATACCCTACCTGCATGCAAATATCTACTGAGCCGCTCAAATGGGAGCGACTCCAGGCATCAAAGCAAGGACATATGGTCAAGAGGACGACGTTCAGCTTCAAAGCCAGTTCTGGGTGGGAAAACACTTTGTTAATACTGTGAGAGGCCAGATGAAAAGGCCTGGACTGGTTCAAGCTGTCAGGAAGGTGACAGTAACTCAAATAGCCACGCACTTACAACAGCGCAGAAGAGCATCTCTAACCATATAAGTGGATGGGCTAGAGCAGCAAAGGTACATCAGTGTAGCTAATAAAGTGTCAATTGAGCTTAAGAGTTACAGTGCATTTAATATATTTAAACAGATATCTGCAAATGAATGCAGAATCTGTAGGCAATGGCACAAGTTTTCAGAATCACAATCTAATGCTGGTTTTCGTTTATAGTCCGTTTGTATTCCAAGTAGTAGGCTATTGCCCAATCAGATTTGAGTGAAATTTTGTTGCATGGAGGTCAACCGTCTGTGTTGAGAGCAAAACAGGAGGGACACATTGGCTAAAATGCAATCTTGCAATCGTCTGATGAATGTTTTGCTTTTTAGTAGCTTGTTTACATGTGCATCTACATTCTTATGCATAGCGGTTTATAGCGATTAGCCAAACTCAACTCCAAATCTATTTTCACATCTCAAGCTAATCATACTGTAAACAATAGCCAGTGCTGGATGGAGTCTTGGCCTGAATATCTGTTTTCCAGATATCTGCTGGCTTAACTCCAGAGTCTAAATTGTAGGGTCATGAGATAAGGTGTAATTACGGAATTGTTTTGTGCAAAATATGACATAATATTCTGCTTGTATGGATTGTATCAAACTGAGCTGGACAGTACAGTATACAGTAGATAGTTCAGCTTGCCTTGACGCTGCAATTTCATGTGGGCGTTTAGGTACTGTAAACGCGCAGGGCAGGTTAGCAAAGAGCAATATGGAATGGAATCGTGCCAGCTCTGAATAACATACTGTAGTTATTCTAACGCTATAAAATATGAGATTTTGTTTTTCTCGAGGGATGGGATGAGTTAACTGCTTGTTGTTTGCAGGAGGTGCTCAAAAACTCTATATATATATCTGCCACTGCTGTCTCTATAGGACATACAGTATGTGTCCTTAAGCTAACAGTTGCTGTTTGTTGGTGTACAGTTTGATTAATTCAGTTAATTTATTCATATATTTAAATTATAAATCCAAAATGTGAATATATATTAAAAATAACTAAATCATTTCGATTCTGTTAACGGCAATCAGCTTTGCAGACAAACATTGGAAGTCAATGGCTGGAAAAACGGATAGTTTCCGGCTAGCGAATGTCAGTGGGACAAAAAGAAGCTGGAGTTGAGGTTTGAAACAAAAGTTCAATACCCCTTTAAGGTCAACAAGTAATGGAGTCTCTCCCATGCATGTGAAACAGAGTAGTAACAGCATATGTAGCCGTGTGTTAATGATGTGTTCAGTAAAGCTTTTATTTTTCAATTTGTCTCACTTGAATTCCGAGCAGTGACTGGGGGAGTTGCTGAGCCACAGTCAATAAATAGCAGGGAATAATAGATTAATAAAGCATTTCATGACATTTCAAAGCATTTCAAAAAATGACTTTGAAGTGTTTAAAAGCTGTGCAGGTCCTTTATCGCACGCGGAATGATGCCTCATAAAGAATGTACCTTTGCAATCTGTTGGCTTTATGGCCAGGCCATTACTGTGGTTGCTGGGTGGTTGTATGTGTGTGTGTGGTTTGTAGCAGTTTGTGCGCTTGTGTCCATGTGTTTTCTACCATGATAACACATATTTCTGTGCACACTGACCTTACACACCTAAATGTGTTGTTGTGTGTGTGTGTGTGTGTGTGTGCGGGGCACTGGGAGGATTATTCTAGATTTACAAGGCCTGGTAACAATGAACACAGTGACCCAGGGGATCTAAACTCAATCACTATCACAATGAGACGCTGCTAATTCCTATTAAGTGCTGCAACAGAGGCCCTGCCCTGCCTCCCAAGCCTATTGGGAGAGCAAGAAGAGAGTGATGAAGAGAAGAACAGATACATAATGCATAGGCCATAATACAGATAGTCAGAGGTGGGCAAAGGCAATATTAGAAAGTGGAGGAACGTTAGGGGATTCCCAAAATAAAAATGTGGCTTGTATTAATGTAGAAACATTTATTAGAAACATGTTACTACATGATGTTGCATATTGTAAGAATAGTTGGAACACTACAGTATTTAGTAGCTGATTGCCAGGGCATCAGCTACTGGGAATACTCCAAACTGAAAACCATTTCTTACACTAATTATTGTCTTTAAATGATTCCTCTAAGATGGACCCTTCCGCTACACGCACAACAATTGGACGTGTGCGCACGTGCGTCCATGTGCACACGTGCCAATGTTGCGCCTCAGATTTGCATTCAAGCAATATCGCATTGCGAGATCTAGTCCATTTAGTTCCACTCAAACAAGGGATTTCATGGTGATTGAGGGTGAAATATACATATGTATGCAACAACGCATATGCAAATACCCTGCCCAAAACATGAGGGCTTAAAACTGTTCTGAAATGACGTAATGCTGTTTAAGCTCTTGGACGCCGTTGCGCGCGATAATCAGTGAGCTAAATGTAAGGTTTAAACCTGGTTAAAACAGCTACTGCAATTTATTGTCCTCCTTATTGCTTCGCCAAGTTGTACTTCTTCCATAAATCTATCCTCTCCTAAAGTCTGCCGGCGCTTCGTGAGTTATTTTCATGAGGAAATCATTGGGCCGGAGTGAATGTGTGCCACTGGGGAGAAGCACAAGATGGCGGCTGTCTGAGCTCTCGTCCTGTTTCGTTTGTCTGTGAAAAGCCCACCCAAAGGCCCGGGCGTCCCCGGCACTGCTCCTCTGTCAGCGAGGGCCTGAATAATTCAGCAGAGTAAGATGTAAAAGGGGGATTGTTTTAATTCCTGTCCGGCAGGTTAATGCCCGGAGTTTGCCGTTGCATTAAATGCAGGCAGTAAGTCATGGTGTCTGCGAGAGCAGAAGCATGGCAATGATGTATGTGCATATGGTGCTAGCGGACAAATCTGGCAGAAATATGTGTGTGTGTGTTCTTGAGTTACACATTTGCATGTGTTTATTTATACATATATCTCTGTCCATGTGTGTTATTGTGGTGTGTTTGCTGGTATAGATGAAGGTGTACAGCGTCGTATGTGTAGCCCACATACTGTGTAGCCCCATCTGTGCAGTATGAGTGTTAAAGAAAGACCACATTTCACAACAGTTCTGAGGGAAGGGAGCGTACATGGAGAATAGAGTGCTTGTTGCTGTGGCAGGCTACAGCTGCCTGTTAGACAACACATTCGATTAGAGACCAGCCTTAATTGGGCTCCGAATCAGGGACAGGGATCTGTACTCGCATAAATATTTTAGAGGGCCATCTCTCATTCTGGCTCTTGCACTCTGTTTTTTTCCCCGTTTCTTTCTGTCCTGCCCACTGTCCGTCGTTACACGCGCACGCACGCACAAGCAAACACACACTACACAGATTTCTGAGGACCTGTATGTACATGTGAAGCTTGTGTGTTCTCTGGCTGATTAAAGGGGATTAATTATCAGTCTGGCAACAAATCACTTGACATCTGCGTTTGCGTACACGGACATACTTATACGCGCGTTCATGCTCTGGCAAGCTTACAAAAACACCGGCACAGGCTTTGAACTGGGGCACTCTGGTAATGGGGGTAATGGTGACTGCATTATTAATCAGCCAGGCTTCATTATCCTCATCTTAATTGAAAATGTCCTTTCATCTCCGTCACTCGGTGTCTCAGCTTCTCGCTAACGCGACATGGTACTGTACGCTGTCATGCCTGACACACAAAACAGTGGGCACAGTACTGTACACGACACGTGCACACATATCCGTGCACGTGAGGGCATGGTTCCTAACCCGTTTTGAGTGAGTTTTTATTATTCCACCATGCCATGGGGGCTTAAGCTTTCTGCACTGCGTCTTGCTACAACTTGCAAATGTGTTGGTTTTGTACTCTCTATTGTACAGCAGTGTACATAGTTTATATGTGTGTGTGCGTGCGTGCGTGCGTGCGTGTGTGTGTGTGCGTGTGTGTGTGCGCGTGTGGTGCGAGTGCGTCTTGCCCTCTATGGTCTTGCCAAACACTCCTGCCTGCTGTGAGAGAGGCACCCGAATTTTTCATCTTGTTACATAAGTGGCCACTCCCTGTGGAACCCTGACCTTGTTACTGTAACACACAGCCAGTCTATCACACAACACAGAGGAGAGAGGAGAGGAGAGGAGAGGAGGGGAGATGGAAGGAAAGGAAAGGAGAGGAGAGGGGAGATGGGAGGAGAGGGGAGGAGAGAAGAGAATAGAGGAGAGCAGGAGTATAAAAGTTTATGAAGGATGTATGTACAAAGTGGATGAGGTGACGGCAGGAAAAAGCATAATGGCTCGTTGTGTGCTGCCTGCTGGTGGGAGCTAATGAGCGTTGGAATAGAAATGTTTTATTTAGCCCTGCCACTTTACCACCCCGTTGTTGACTAGCCATGGATGGAGAGTGAGTCTGATGGCTCATATGTTATTGGTCTTTCTTGACAGTTTATTTACATTAGGAGTCATTTCGGTAAAGTAAGACAAATGCAACTAGAACTCGCTTGAGATCCGTGGGCGCGCTCGTGCACATCCTCTTGTGTGCGCGTGAGAGAGAGAGGGAGCGAGAGAGAGAGAGAGAGAGAGAGAGAGAGAGAGAGAGAGAGAGACATGTTTTGCACGATCATGGCTGTGTGGCCTGGGTCTAAGCCCAAGGCTCTGGTGTCATTAGCTTCTCTAGCCTTGAGTGTCAGCACTCAGTGGACCTGCCTTTTACGGACTGGCTCTCTGGCTGGATGGGTCACTGCCTCTGTCTCACTCCCTCTCTCCCCCCTCTCTTCCCCCCTCCCCCCATTGCTTTCTCGCTCAATTTCTCCTTTTTATCTCTATCATTCCCTCTCTCTCTCTCGCTCGCCCGCCCACCCCCCTTCATTGCTCATTCGTCTGCTATCAACTTGAGTTAACATCACATTTACTATTACTATCTCACCATGCCCCCACCCTTTCTTACCTTATCCATGACTACAAGTGCCTTTATTTCTAAGTCACTTCATATTTAATACAATTAATTTGTTTTGAGTATAAACCCCCCAAGGAATAGGTTGAAGCTGAATCTGTCTGCTTTAAAATTTAAGGAGACCAGAATGCATATACAATTCTTGTGCATTACAGTACACACAGTATTTTATTAGTACAGTATAATGCACACACACAGGGTTTTGCTCAGAATTCCTTTAAACTTAATTAAAACCCATTACTAAGAAGATAAGAATGTAAACAACATATATCCAATCAAAGCCATCTCATCAAAATAACTCAGTCTTTACTACTGTATAAAAAATCAATTTCCAACACATTAGAGTGCCTCTTATACGTTATGCATTATATAAAAACACAATGCATAATGAAACATTATTTAAAATATATGCAAATACCCCTTGTTAATCTACATCTGGCTTGACAGTGGAGCTGAATGCTTTTAGCCGTGAATATAGAAGTCTGCATAGGAATAAATATGTGCCTAGCACCATGGAGAGCTCCTTGAATGTGACGCCATCATGAACCTAGTCTCAGCACCTTCCGTCCATTAGCACCACCTCACATAACCAACTTGTGCTGAACGTCTGATACAGATAGACCCCCGGTAAGTGGATACGTTTTCATTGACTGTTAGCACTGTCACTTACATATACAGTACGTAATTCTGGCATCCCGCTACAGTGCTTTATTTGCTAATTTCAGGCTTTCCGTTAATTGTATTAGGCAGTAAGCTAATCCTGTCAAGTATGCAGATCTTGACGCAGGTAGCCACTGGCCAGCACCATGTCAAAGACTGTCTGCCATGCCTAACCCTGCATTCACACCGCCAATGTATTCAACTTGCAAATAGCTCAGTCGCTGACGGGCTGTCACCAAGCCCTCTATTGTGTCCAAACCCCCAGCTTGGGGAGGGGTGTATTCATGATTTTGAGCATTTCAAATATTTTTATGTCAACAATAAACTTATGTCAAAACACCAACGGCTCGCTGAAAATTAGCATAAAGTTGAAAAGTTCCCAACTCTGATCTGTCGCTGTCACTGAGCGTAGCCCTGCCCGCTGTCGCCGAGAAACGCTGGCGTCCGTTAGAAATAATTGTAAACGTGCGTCTTTACGATCTGAACGCGTCGGCGATGTGAACGCAGGGTAAAGCTGAGTTTAAGTGCAGATCTGAGATCACCATGGTTACCTACAGTACCAGCATGTGCCTCAAACGTCAGTGGGACAGACCCTGCTCTCCCTGAATCACTAGCTTTGCCTTCCCAGCACCCAAATCCTCCATGTGCTGCTGCCTGTGCCAACTTTGAGTTTGTAGAGCTTTTCCCCAGGCTAAGACCTGCTTGCTTGGAAATGGAGGCCACCTAAGAATCATCCATGCACAAAAGCTGAGGATTTAACCTGGGGCTATGAGCAGAGTTCCTTAATAAAAAACAGTGAATGCCTAGGATCAACTCAGATTTACTTCCGTTTGGGGTCTGATTCCTGACTTGTTTTCCCGTGGCCAAAACTATTCTGTGTCGTTGTCCTACACTCTCACACTGTTATATCTTAACAAGGTATAGAGTTTATCTGTGATAGGACAAGCCAGCCAGATGACTCACAGATGGCCACTGTAAAGCATACTAGTACTGTACAATACATGATCACAGTCACTGGTTTCCTCTTCTATAATTTCTTCGCTTATAAGAACTACATTTTAGGCCACCACTGGTTAAAAGTAGTAATTCAAGGATCCATTTATGCACTGCTGAGATGGATTTCTTTCACCTATTTCTACAGTATCATTTGTTTGAAGCCGTTGGGTTTTTGTGGGGGACCACTGGATGGTACACAAAGTAATTACACTGTGCCTCGCTCATTCCTTATTGATACTTGCCAATGATATACTTTGTAATTTTGACTCTATATCCAGAAAAATATTTCCTTGTTTGTAAAATAACAAGACTTGGTAAGATGACTGAGTATCTGTGCTCACTCAGGTTGGTATTGACCTACAGTAGTAGTAATTCATTGTCATCAGAATTTATCACATTCACATTTCTTCTGCTATTGGTCATAAGGAAAACCGTTCTGAAATCCAATGTCTCTGGTTTTGGTAATTTTATTGGATTATTATATTTTATGTAATTACTTGCTTGGCTAGTTCTAATGTCAAAATTCCTAAATGATAAGATAATTCTTCACCATGTGAATTGTCCACTAGTATTTTACTTCAGATTTCATATTTATATTTATATTGCTGTTAACACAGACCAGCCACTAGGCCACTGTTCCAAAACATACACACTGGTGGACTGGAATAAAATTTTGATCGGGTTGACCGTTTCTCTTCTGATCGTAGTGTTTATATGAAGAATTTTCTGTCCGATTGGGTTTATTAAAACCCTCTGGTGTCTAAGCGATTTTTTTTCCTTTTTTACTATTTCTACACGTCACCCAAAAAACAGCACCATGATTCGCAGGGTCTTGTCGAGGTGACGGAGAACAGCGAATGTAGAAATCATAAATCATCATAAATAAATAAATAAATCATAAACATTTTGACTGACGTGACGTTATGAACTGTATTGCCCAACTCATACTCTGATTAACCCGGTTCCAATCGGAATGGGGTCCATGTAAACACAGTTACTAATATGAACTGCTAATTGGCTATTAGCCAAATTAGATCAAGTGATAGATCTGCTTAAGGATAGCTAATGTGCATTGCTATGTGGTGCTGTAATTAACAGGTCGTTGAAAGCTACAGATACACACCTGTTTTCCAATATGGACGGTTTGGTTAGAACATATAGTATATCTTATCAGCTCAGTCTGGCTGACAGTTTGGAAGCTAGGGGGCATCTGGGCTGTGACAAGGAATCAAAAACTACATGCAGCATTTCCTCTTCAAGGAACCCTGCATGAGTAATGATGAATTGATTCATGCAGAAGTGCATTTACAACCGCTGTCTTTAAAGTGTTTCTATATGACTTTCTACCACTAGATGTCACACTAGGTGTACCAGCACCTTAATAAAACAAATGTTTAGTGGGCCACACACAGGGCTGTCGCGGTGAAATAATTCTCCATTAGGTTGGTTCAATATCGCAATAAGTACATACAATGTCTTTAGGTGCAAAGTGCGACAAAATTACGCCTAAAACGGGCGCTATCACATGTAAATATCTTTACATATAAACTTTATAAATTAACTTGACTTACTTGCATAGAAAATATACTTTTCAGGAACAGTATATTGATGTTTAAAATTTCGTATAACATTTCTGTGCACTCTTTGACCAGGCCCAGTAACTCCATGATAAGGCTAATTTTACACAGCAATGGTTGTTTGACTCTACAGTATTGATGGGCTATCCTTGGCTGCAGCATGTTTGTTGGGACTGTGCGCTGAATAAATCACTGTTTTCCACAACTGGCAGTGTCCAATTCAATAGCCATTCAGCATTTTCTCACATACTTTTAGGCGCAATATCTGTGTTTGTTTACAATGCTTCATTCTGTCCAGACTCAGTCTGCATGGCTGACTGTGTGAGCGCACCTCCTTTTCCGGTATACACATCGCCGAGAAGCCTTAATTAAACAGACGGATTTCATATTTTATTGAAATTCACTTCAAGTTTAGCCCGCCAAGAAGTCTCTTGGTGCTGTTGATGGCCAGCTCCACCACTGGTCACAAGAACATTGCAGTCATTTGTGCTCCTATAACACAGTGAATAATAGCCTGTAGTGTGGCAAACAAATGCCAACGTCTTTTGTTATTCGAACACATCTTAGACAGAATTACACAGGTTAAACCATGGAGACTACCGTTACATCTTAATCTGTTGCAGATCCAGACAATATCTTTTTAGTTATTTGCTTATTTTATAAATATAAAAAGCCAGTATACTGTATGGTGAGCTACTGGTTGTACCTTGCACATCCAGCTGATGGAAAATAGCTTTTTTTTAAACCAATAAGAGCAGAAATAATGCTTCTTACGCTAGACTAGCTGTCTGGATTAATGGATTACTGATAGCAGGCTGGCGTCTCTGTGTGTGGAATGTAATGTCCTTGTTGCCTGTGTGTCTCTCTCTCTCCTCCTCTCTCTCTTTTGTGCTGGAACGAGGGGGAACAGGTAGAGGAGCAGGGGTGATAATGACTTGTCAAATTAGAGGAGATAGATCCTGCAGCGAGTGTAAACACATTCCGGAATGTTCGGATGACATTTCCCAAGTTGTATTTCTACTGGGTGAGATTAGCAGAGTGACAGCTCATCCACCATCGTACCGAGCACAGCTGCACGTTGGAGGGGGGGGCGGCCCCCCCCCCCCCCCCCCCCCCCCCCCCCCCCCCACCCCCCCCCCACCACACACACAAAAAAAACCACCAAAAAA
>JAODUE010003680.1:0-11033 GCA_027564755.1 Amblyopsis hoosieri
CCCCCCCCCACCACACACACACACACACACACACACACACACACACACACACACACACACACACACACACACACACAGCCCGTCCCACACTCCAGAGAGCTGTGACCAATCACCTTTTTTTCACGTACTCATTCTCTACTGATGGCTTGTCAGCCATTTCGTTAAACTACACCAATTTAAATCTTTAGCCGTACTCATAATCGACGATTAGCAGGCTATGTAATGACTATGTTGAATGATTACACTTCCATATAATCCCCTAACCGGAACCATTTCAAGTTATCTACCAACCAACCACAAGAGGGAGGCCTTTACCAACTTACTATTTCAGTCTCACCAATGGTGAAAGGAAAACTATAGGATTTGGAAAAAATATATTTTTATTATTTAATTTTTACAACATTAAATATAGTTTGAAGTACTGCAAGTCTTTAAATACAAGTCAAAAACAATATTAACAACTTTATATGTAGAAATACACATACACTATAAACCAATTAACACTTTGCTAGCATTTCAAGGATAATCACAATTTTGCATACGAGCATATACAGGATACTGTTTCTGATAAACATTCTTATATTCACAAGGCAGCTGCTATTCTACTGTGCAAATAGCACTTAGTGATAGCCTACACTCCTGTACATTAGCACATAAAACAATACACATAACATTGCAGACCTCTAAAACTCTTCAGGCATAGCTTGGGAGGCCAGATGCACTGCAGTGCAGCGGCAGGAAAAAAAAAACAAAAATACAACAACAGCAATGCCATGTCATGCACCTGTGCCTTTATGTTAAAAGCAGGTATAACATGTTGTGTGTATCAATATAATAAAAGAGAAGCCACTTGGATGTTTCCTCAGTCCATTTAGTAAACGCCTGGAAACATAACTGTCTAAATGATTCCGTCATCCAGCAGCACACGTATACAGAGTCACAATTGACCATACGTTGATTTGGTCAGTCTCCAAAATCTGGGATGTCATCATAGGAGTAACCTCGGTAACCCTTGGAGGCATAGTAGGCAATTCTCAAATGGTAGAATCCAGGAAGGAACACAAGTATTCCGATGATGAGAACTGGGATGGTACTGTCTGGATTCTGGCGGGGGGACAAAAACAGTCAAATTTTTAGCCCATTTTTCTCATTAAAATAAGATAGTCTAGTCGTCTAGTCATCTTTGGCAAAGCAAGCCATTTAAATAAATGATGGTGATGATTGCTTACGAGGCTGAGTACAGCAGGCTTATTATCTTTTACATTTTGTCAAGTCAGTATACCATCTGACACCGATTCAGTAGTTTATTTTGCCCACCACCAGATGGCAGTCTTGTACAGTGACTGACTGCAGTGATTCACTTATGTGATTGTAGTGTAGTGTGGATCACATTTGGAAAGTTTGTGTATAGTTTTATGTGTAATTACTGACGGCAGGGTATTTTTTAGGTACTTTTCCTCTCTCTCTCAGTATACTAAACTATTTAAATAAATAAATAAAAACAATAAAATAATTATAAATGCTTTGAGATTGTTGTGGCCCAAACTCACCTCAACCCGAATGGACCCCACAAGCAGAAGAGCACCAATGACGATCAACAGGGACCCAATCAAGAATAGGAACGTTGCCAGGGCGATGGCTTTGTATGGGACCTTAGGGGGGCTCTTCTTGAACTGTTCAAAGCATATGAAACAGTATTGTATCATCATGCGTGTTGGACTGCACATTTGAACTCTGCCACGCCTCTTGTTCCAGACTATGGTATGCAGGCCTCTCACCTGCAAGTCAATGTAGCCATCGTCGTCAGCAGCCAACCTTGAATACTTGACTTTGCTGCTGGGTATGCCACCACCCAAAACAGTACCACGTGTGGGCATCATAGGAAACAGCGGCTACATTGAGAGATTCGTAGGGAAAAAACGTTGCAAAATAAATCACATCAGCTTCCTCTGCAAAAGAATAAGAATATGCCCTATTATGCATTTAGTCCTACTCGTTTAATGTCTTTGGTAACCGTACCCCCATCAAATAGGCTACCGTGTAGTCTACCTGATTCTGTTCATATCTACATTCTTCTGCATTCTTTCATTTAGTCCTATGTCTCTACTCTACTTTAAGTCTAAAACACTAAATGTTATGGATACTGGATAAATACTATGGTCTGTGCAAAAATAGACAGTGTGTGAATGCATGGTGTAGGATCCATTAGTGGTGTAGTTTTAAGACCGAGCAGGCCATCATGGTACGGTACCGTAAACCTCAAATACCGTACTGTAGCTGCCTGCGACACGACCTTGGAAATACAAAATGCAACTGACCGTTTCGGTTTGATTTATCAGATAATATTTTCCAAAACGACTCTTATTCTCTTCCCTCTTCAGACATATTACTCAAACATAATATGCAACGGACCGGGATGGTACACTCCACTAACTCAACACTCCTATCATGTTGTTTATACGGCGTCACCAACTTCCTTGTTGTCAGCGCATGCGCTGTAGATTGTTTAATTTTGACCAACCAGCCTTTTGACCGGTTGGGGCGCAGTGTAGGCCTACAGTACCGTAAATTGGGACTTGTCACCGTCTAGCATGGCCTTAGATTAAAAAATAAAAATCGGAGGGTATGGGTCTGAGGGTCCTCCCCCAGAAAATGTTGAGAATCAAACAGCAAACACTTAGATTTCTGTATTCTAGTGAATTCTTATGGAACAATTTGTTCATTTTCTGCTAATTGAACGCATGGTTGAAATGTATTATTATTTAAAGGAAAACATTAAATCCTGAAACCCTGGCATAATTCAAAATATATGAAAACTATAAGGGTTATCCAACTATGTATTTCTCAATGTCTCTGCTAGGCATAGGCTATCATATTAATTCTTCAACATAGCCCTGCACCAGTGACGTGCCCAGATCACCTCGGATAATGGGATTTTGAATGAAATCGAAATGTAAATGTATGACAAATGTATTTTTCTGATGGGATTATTTATTTGTCAGATATAATATACTTTATATTACTCAAAAAGTTGTATTTAAAAATGTAGATTGACTTAATTGTTTTAATATGTTCGTAGTCTGTTACCTACTGCCTTCTGCATAAGTCTGGCATTATTATTTGTTTTCAACATGGTGACGTAGGTCATAAACATTGTTTATATTGTCTTAATTGCCTCAGTTTGGAGGTTCTGCTCTGCTTTTTTTGGCAAAAATAATCATTGCCTACCCTGGCCGAGCCTGCAGCTTTCACAAACCATTGACGGTTGGCGCATGCGTAGTCCGCGTTACTATCCTTACAAACATTAGATGAATTGGCAGGGAAGGCCATCACTATTTTACCCCGGTATCCCTGTCAAAGGCTGAGCTTCACGGGGCCGTGGTTATGCCGCTCCCCGTCAATCAAAATGGGTTCTGACTAAACTCTATACGGCCTATGGTTCAACTAGTCAGCTAGGCTAATAAAACATTGGAAAGCATAGCAAGATATCACGAGTCAGGTCTCCACTTTATCTTAAGAAAAGAAAATTCTGACAAAAGGTTGACTCAAATTAGCTACAACAGTGTAATAGGGGCAGAACAGTAGGCTATGTGTTTCCAAAAGTAGGTAGGCCAAATGTAAAAGGTCCTGGGGGAGAAACCCCCAGACATACCCCCGCTCCACCCCCCCTTCCCCCTCCCGCTTAATGCTTGGGCCTAAATTACATTTCATCTTCCTGGAAGATGCCCTGTCCATGTTGGGTAATTATAATAATGCTAGGCTCTTCATTTCTCACTAGCTCTCACTCTCTCGGTCTCGCTCGCTCTCTCGTTCGTAGTGGAGAGTAGGCCTACTAGCCTAAGCACATCAGTAGTAGTTATTACTAAGCAAGAGCGTAGCCTACTGTTGTGTTCCTGCTATGTTTGTAGCCCTAGTATGTACTAACCCGAGTGCCTCAGCCTGTATTAAAGTATAAAAAAGAAAAATGTGAAGACACTACATGCCCGGAAAGAGACATCACCGCACGTCACTGGCCTGCCCTGATTTAGCTTCTTCTTCTGTCCTCTTTTCTTGGGAAGTAAATATGCATGTGACATTCATATCAATGGTCAATTCATTCATTTTAATTTACCTGCACTTCAATAGCTCATATGCTCATGTTCAAAACCTTCTGCATATTAAAAACATCTGTGTTTTGGTACGATCTATGCTTACATAGCTGACTTAAAACAATCATAGTTTACTACACATTCTGGCAACATTTTGGACATAAGCTATTCTACCGCTGGTCTTTCATGTTGTTACTGGGGGGACAAATACACTTGTTCTAAATATTGAGGTGTGTGTAGACCCCCCTGCAATCTACGTGTTTGTTTGGAATCTAAGTGTTTGTTTTTCTGTATGCCTACTTTATCCATGCGCACTGTAGAGTGTCAGTCGTGTTGTATTCTGTTAAACGTAAGAGCTCATCTGTAGATGCGTAGCTTTTGACGTATAGGTTATGGTGTTATGGTGTGTGTGTGTGTGTGTGTGTGTGTGTTTGTGTGTGTGTGTGTGTGTGTGCCTGTAGCCTATGTTTGTGTGTGTGCACGTGCATTCCAGAGCATGTGTGTTTGTGTGTGTGTGTGTGTGCGCGACCATAGGTGTGAGACATATGCTATTAGCGACCGAATATAGTCTGACAGATTGTATTCTCATATCATGATTATGAATAACGGACATTTTTAGTTAATAGGCCAATTAATAGTTAGCCTATACATTACAGAGTGGCCATGAGCTCTATCCAACATGCCAGATGTTGTTTTCACTTCATGTAGACTAATCCTCCATGGTGGCAAAGGGTGGAAAAGTAAATCTAGGACTATGCATGTGTATGTGTGCACGCGTGCGTGCCTGTACGTGACAGCTAGGTCACCCATCAAATAATCCAATCTTTATCCACAGAAATGTGACACAAATGCATTCATTCCTTTATAATTGACATCCACTTTAAGCATGAAAATGACCTCCAACCACTGTGAAGCAATTATTTGCTTCTTAGCTTTTTTTATCTTTCCTCCCTTGATTCCTCAACAACACGAATCTAACCTTTAAGGATCCAATTTTGCAATAAAGACACATCTTTACAACACTGCCATTACATCTCTTCCTACATGGTCATCTCCATCTGACACCCTGTAATACCCAAAGCCCATATTGATCATGTATAAAGCACTAAATCACTATATATTATGAAATTATATTATGAAACAATCATTTGCCAGAAGGAGTTTTCACATGCTCAGTCCTTATGGCCTTCATATGGTCATTTTCATGTGAGGAATATGGCAGGTTTGCTAGTATTTGGGCCCCAATAAATTGTCAGTCCATTAATAATTTCTCAATGATGTCTGACCATATATAGACTGATATCGCCATAACAACTAATTGTGTTGTCAACCCCATTGTCAAAGCAGCATTGAATAGATTTTCCCTCCAAAAATAGGAAAGTCAGAAACAGTGTACATTCACAGATTAATAATATAAGCCTATCTGGATCTTCGTTAATGTAACCTAGTACTTCTGTATTAATTATAGTCCAAGTTAGCCTACAAATTACAAGAAGCTGCTTGTAAAGTGCTGAGCATGCGGTAATATAAGGACTTTGCTCACAGAGCTTGCATTCCCCACAACTGCCATTTCATTTTGTCCTGTTATTTTCTCCTGCATCCTCCTCTGCTGCCCATGCACGCATATTCGTCTACGTTTTCTCTCCAGCCCAGAGGCTGTATATACGTTAATGAAACAAAAGTGCTCATTTCAAATTCCATTTTCCCACCTGGAAGCGCATTCCATGATGAATTGTATGCACGATTTCCCCTTTCAGACCTTAAAGTAAGGCTTACGACAAGCATTGTTTGACCTCGATCTTCCTCAGTTTCCACTGCAAGCAATCAGTCCCACCATCCACCCCCCCTTACCGTCCACCCACCCACCCTTTCCGCTTTTGTTGCCACTTTCTGCCCAGCATGCAGATTAAATTAGATTTGACACCGGTTCCTTTTAAATGCTCACCTCGGTGTGGCCTACTACGCACTGCTGGTGGTGGACGCAGGGTTCCATGAATTTGGTGAAAGTGTGTGCGGCTGGTTCCTGTGAAATCAGTCACGGGAATGGACTGCAGTCTATACTGTGGCTGGCTGCAGGGAGCAAGCAGATCAATTTCATTGCTTATAGATTTCAGAGCTCATACTTCTGCCGCCTGTGGGACAGAATGGCTGCTGAGCATATGGTTGTTTGAGAGGGGGAATAAAGGTAATATGACAGAGCAAAAAACTCACTGATCTACACTGTGAGATGGAACAGATAACGTTGCAAACTTATTTAAAGGTACAGTACTATAATAACACACTTAAGATCCCTAGTTTTTCTCCATAGCATACTGTTATATGGTTAATGGCATAATATGGTTGTATGGAGACTGTTTTTGCAACAGAAAACAATGTTAAACTACTACTAAATACAAAGTAACAGTTCTATAGTTAAAATAATTTGATTGGTCTAAAAAGCATCACCAGGCAAATTGGTTTCAGCTCAATTAGATTGTATGCCTTAAACATGCATAACTAATCATTGATGTGTTGAGACATTGATGTCTAGAAGGCCACAGTCTATAACGCTGCTGTCTAACAATAAGAAATAGTACCATATATATTTTTGAGCAATATTCGTGCACTGCACCACAGTATCGTGGAATACACCAGTGCGCATGCATGCATATTGGACAGGTATTACGACTGCCTGCCCAGTATGTCTTTATTACTGTCACATTGTTCTATTTCTGTCTGGTTTTACAGCCAGAAATAATGAAACATCCCACATCCCTTTAAGCTCAAGAAATGTCATTGTAGTTCTGGCTAGAGATATATTATTTTTCAAATGTTAATAAAGAATCTGCAATTGATGAATCTAAAATCCTACCAATATACTTTTTTTTTTTTGCAGCAACAGCTCATACCTTTCCCAACTTGATGTCTAATATTTCTACAACTTCCTCAATCCACACAGTCCCCATAGCCTACTCTCCATTGGTTTGATGAGTTTTATAAATAGTATTAGAGACTCTTGAAAGCATTCAGGATAGTGGGGCTCATGCCAGTATTGCTTGTGCATTCAAGCTGCAAACTGGAGGAACAATTACACATACTAATCTCACGAGAGCAGCTTACCTCCCTATGAATAATTTAGCATTCATCCAGCTCAAGATGAATGTAAGGACACAGATTTACTTCGGCAAAACTAAGTTGAAGCCCCTAATGTTTGCATTCCCCTGGCAGAGAAAACTAAATTAGAAAGTAATCCCGCCCCCCAAAACAAATGTTATCATCTTAAATAGAGTGAGGGAATTTCAAGGAAATTGAGTGAAAAAAGTTATGATATGGTGCCTTCAGGGTGCCAATAATGGCTCTTTAATGCTCGTACCTCTTGAACTTGACCTTTACTGGTGCAAAATACTTTATTTACATCAATTAATTGTTTGAGGATATTTTAATATTTCATATATACAAGTTCACATTTTACACTTTTTCTCATGACACGATGAACCAAAAGGTTATACCAGGTAAAGTTCAGCTCTTCCGTCGGTGGAATAAACAACAAGGCTTGACGATTCAACCAGTCCACTTGAGAATGTTTTTCTGTTTATAATATATGCACGCTTGTGGGGAAAATGGTTTATGGCACACCACTTAGGAGCTATTGGTAATTTTGAATAGAGCGGAGCCCCTTTTTTAAATATGCATGTCACGTCCTGCCTGCCTTGACACCTTACTCTATTGGTTCCTAAACTCTTTCTTTTTATCTCTGCTCTCCAATGACACTCCATATCACTTTCATACAGAGCTGTCAGCATGGAATTATGGGCATCAGGAGATGAATTCCGGTCAGCCAGTCAGAAAACAGACAATTCACTGCCTTTAAAAATGGATGCTATCAAGCCACCAAAGGCTTTTCATCTTATGTGATAATGGTGTTGATATCGTCTCTGTGTTTCGTCTTGTTTTGTTTGTTGTGTTGTTTTTTTAGAAGACACAGAGGACATAGCATCCTCAGCAGAATGGAGATGATTTCACTGAATCTGTCTCGAACGGTTGGGGCAGGATAGTTTAGTGGTCTAGACTATGACTCCCAGACATTACATCCTTGGTTCAATCTCTGGCACGGTAGTGCTCTGTGAACATCCTTTAGATATACCTTAAGTGGAGTGCCTGCTAAATGACCAAATTATAGACAATAAATTGTTCTGATTTTAATAGAACCTCTCTGTGTATTGGACATATGGATTTGTTTTGTATTTGTAGAGGATTACCATATTTATGTACAACATAAACATTAAGAATATTGTTTCTCTGAAGCTATGAGTCACAGATGAGACACATTAACAATCGCATACAAAAGATGTTTTCAAGGTAGAAACATTGGTGCACTTGTTTGTACCAAAAGATGACAATTAACATGCTGTGGTAACTAATAGTTTAGTGTGATCATTAGGCCCATAATACAGTACAGCAAGAACATGTAGACAGAGTTAGCAAGCTTAAAACTATTGATCATGAGAATTCAGAGATAGGTAAGGAGAAACAAATCATACAGACAAAATGTAGCTCATTATAACCAACTATAATACATATTGTGCAATCTTCGCTATATTTGATTTTCACTTGAATAAATAGGGTGGCTTAGTTTGAGTTTGCTATTTTCATTTTTTTATTAGAATGGAACAAGAGCTCAAAGATACGGACGAAAAAATACAGAAGTAATTTGAAATCTACCCTGAAGTTGCAATATAGACTCACAGACTAATAGAAGGTCAAAGCCACCCAGAGGCAGCTGGCTCATGAACCAGCACTGTCCCCTGAAGATGATTGTATCCGCTCAGATTGTGAAAAACATCAGAGGAGATGAATGTGCCAAAACCTCTCTATGAAGCGTTGCTGTATCTTCAACACCGGTGGCCTTGGTCATTACAGGACACATAAATAACTCAACCTGAACCAGCCACATTTGAGAAAAGGGATTAATCACCGTTGCCAGAAATACTGATGCACCTTCCCCGGAGCTAATTCTAGTACATTTCGGAAACCTTGCCATGACTTTAGACCGCTACCTTAGTCCCCATAGTGTAATGCAATGTCACGGCACAGTTCACTAAAACATTTTCCAGCAACTACAGGCCCAGCTCATAAAAGAAATGGGCAAACCTAATATTTAAAATATACTTAATTGTGATAGAACTGTGATTTTTTATATTTCTATCACTGTAAATCACATTCAGGTAGATTTCTTCTAAAATATGTAAACATATTCTTTTGGCATTGTTTCATTGTTTTTTTGTACAGTCCTTAAATAGTGGGTATAATTTGCAAATGTTTTAGAGTTAGGCGTTGAAATGTATTCACCTCTAACATACTATAAAGCCTGAGAATGTAATGCAAGCAGGATATATTTACAGCTCATGCGGTATACGCTTCAGGAAAATATTTCATAAAGGCTCCTTTTCGCTTTTCTTGATTTAATTTAGATAAAGGTGACATAAGTATGCAGCAGCATGTTACAGTATTTGCATTTTCTGTTCCCAGAGTTGTTACTAAAATGGCATCATTGGGTGGGCATTTTGGTTATTTGGCTTTGTTGATGCTGGTGAACTTTGAGTTTGATCAACTGTCTGGATAATATTGAAACAAAGATATACAAATATACAGTAGCTTTTCCTCAATAAGGTATATAAACAAGATCATAGATTAATTTGAGAATGAAAGGGGGGGGGTGGGGGTTACAATAGCAGTATCCAATTTATGTAGGGGTGTAGGGCTGGAATACTCGTGATGAACTAGAGAGGAATACTGGAGGAATATATTTTGTTTAAAAGCTTCATGCTACATTAGAATAGAATGCAAAGAATGAGCATATGATGAACTATAGTTCTGCCTGGGTAAGATTCAAAGGGGATCATTGTTTTGGGATTTAGTATTTAGAATGTATGACCTGTATTTTGTATGTACTGTATGTACTGTATGTGTGTAGTTTTTTATGTGGACCACAGGAAGAAAAGTTCTACCTTGGGGGATCCAAATATACGAACCCTATGGTTGCTGAGCAGACCTGGTCGTGCAGAGTAAGGGACACTTCCTCAGACCTGGGACGGGTCTCTTGTGGCATCTGTCAATGCTACATTTGACGGACCACACATAATTGATTAACTTACAATATGTATTACAGTACATTTCTACAATGTGTTAGTTCTTAATTGCGGTAATTGTGATTAATTCAAAGTTTAATTGCGAAATATTGTTTGCCTATCGACACCTATTGCATCTTAACCGTCCTGGAGGGGTGGATTCCTCCCTCTGTGGTCCCTTCCCAAGGTTTGTTCCCTCTTTTCCCTATGGGGTTTTTAGTGGATGTTTTTCCTTGGTCGGGTGGAGGAGCAGGTTATGGGGGTGTTGTTTGTTTCCATGTGAAATATAGGCTGTACAGCCCTTTGAGACTGCAATGTGATTAAGGGCTGTATAAATAAACTTGACTTTACGAATAAATGAATAACGATCTATCTGATTAGCAGACGCAATGACACTTCTTTTTTCACTTGAGGGGCAAATTATTCTTCTGGGTGGGCAAGGTTCATCTCTGGGTGCCAGACCACGCCCACCCTTAGACAATCACCCTACCTGCAACTGTTTTAGGACTATGGCTCACTGAGGTTCACTTTCACATAGGTGTGAATCATTGCCACAGAAGTCACTGGTTTGAACCCCCTCTAAAACTAAAGTGTCCTTGAGCAAATCACCTAACCCTAATTGCTCCCGGTGGTTAGCCATGGACACCAGAGCCATGGAAATAACAGTTAAGCCATCTCCGTTCTTTCCAATGGACCGTTTTTTCACAGCAATGGCGGATCGTGGAGCCTCAAAATAGTTCCCGCAAGTTAGCCTAAATACTAAAAGTATATATATTTTATTTTAAATGTAAATCGGTGCATTAATTGAGTACTATACATACATACATACATACATACA
>JAODUE010003681.1:0-11033 GCA_027564755.1 Amblyopsis hoosieri
TGTTGTATTATTTTAAAATGTTTGATGTACCGGGCGGGCCGGGTAGAATGTCTCAAAGGGCCGCATCCGGCCCCCGGACCTGACTTTGCCCAGGCCTGCAATACATGATGCATATTTATTAACTTGATTTCTCTCCGTAGAGGTTGACCCGGGAGGTGCAGGACTCCATGGCTCATGCTAACGAGGCAGCCAATGAGGTGGTGTCTGGCATACGGGTAGTACGCAGTTTCAACACGGAGCGGTTCGAGGCCCGTCGCTATGACGACCGGTTGATGGCCACGCACAGCCTCAAGACCCGGCGAGACACCACTACGGCAGTTTACCTGCTCGCACGCAGGGTGGGCAGTGAGCACCGTCCATCATCACCTGCTTATCCGTGGTCGGGTCGTGGGGGCAGCAGCTCCAGCAGGGGACCCCAAACTTCTCTTTTCCCGAGCCACATTAACCAGCTCTGACTGGGGGATTCCCAGGCCAGTGGGGAGATTTAGGGCCTCATGTACTAACATGTTAGCGCCCGTTTTAGGCATAATTTCGTCGCACTTTGCACCTAAAATCATGGCATTGTATGTACGAACCGCACGCACATGGCTAAAACGTTATTCTGCCTGCTGAAGGAACACAGGATCGCAAGTTGCACTTTCCTATTCACACATATGCCTTCATGGGAGGGTCGAGGGGAGATTGGGAGTGTCAGGCAAGAATATGGGAGGAGATGCACAAGCAGAGAGTGATTACCTAGTCCTTTAAATGTATGAAAACTGCGGTGCAAAGCGCAAGTCGGTTTTGTGGTGAAAATTCTCCGCCTCTGAAAAGCAGGTGTTATCCCAGTTTCTTTTAAAAAAAGCAAGCAACGGCCAGATTTATCTCAGCAAGACGAATACACATGCCATGGAGAGACGGCTGAAGGATTTGATTGCTTAAATGTTTATTCCACTTCTTTCATTTACATTTTATAGGCTGCTGTAGTGCCAAGCGCAGATTACGTGTTTAGTACATCCAACGTAAAATGCGATGGCACAGCGTGTGATATCTGCGGTCTGGATGCACTCGCTGTAAATATACGTACATGAGGCCCATAATCTCTCCACCTAGTCCTGGTTCTGCCCCCAAGGCCTCCTCCCAGCTGGACGTGTCTGGAGCACCTCTCTAGGGAGGCGCTGAGGGAACATCCTTACCAGATGCCTGTACCACCTCAGCTGGCTCCTTTCGACGCAAAGGAGCAGCGGCTCTACTCCTTAACCCATTAGCACTCTAACCCTAATAATAATAGCCTTATGTGTTTTACAGTGAGAAACGGTGTATATATTTCAACCAGAGATAACAAACTAAACGGCAGAACATTTTACAAAAAAATTATTTTGATAAATAAAATCAACGAAACGCCATTTTTTAAACAATAATTTAAAAGTGATATAAAAGACGAGAGAATTTGCATCCCTGAACACTTCTTGTAAGTAATTCAAAATTAAGTGTATGCCACTGATTACACTAGGAACCTCATTTTGTGTGTGTGTGTGTGTGTGTGTGTGTGTGTGCGTGTGCATTTTTGTTTGTGTGCAGGTGACATCGCTGGGCATGCAGGTAGTTATGCTATACTATGGCAGGCTCTTCATCCAGAGAGGTCTTATGACCACAGGGAACCTGGTCTCCTTCATCCTCTACCAGAACAACCTGGGAGACAACATCAGGGTACGATCTTCTGCATTCTTTGGGGTTGAGGGGGTTGAATGTGGTCCTCAAAGGACTGTTCAAATCTGTTCATGTAGTTTAGGGTCTTGGGCTGTGCTGCAGAATTTGTTGCTATTGAGCAAACTCAAAAGAAGTGACTTGCCGTATCTATGTACTGATATTATTTGCTGTGCTGTTTGAAAGTAATGACACATTATTTTTTTATACTTGCTCGTATAATGTGATATCTACTGTTTCAGTTCAATCTTTTATCCCCTTTAAATAAAGACGTGGATATAGTGTGACTTTACCTGGATTAATCTTTCCCTACTTGTACGTATTGCAATCATCCTTATTTCTTATGCCCCCCCCCAAGGCTCTGATCTACATCTTTGGCGACATGTTGAACTCGGTGGGGGCTGCTGGGAAGGTGTTTGAGTACATGGACCGAGAACCTCTGGTCAACAACCAGGGCAGCCTGGCGCCCAAACACCTCACGGGCCACGTCACCTTCCAGGGCCTGGCCTTCTCCTACCCCTTACACCCAGACAAGACAGTGTTACAGGTGAGCCCTACTACCCCTTACATTTAATTGAAAACTAATATTATATATAATTTGCAACAATGCAACATTTTGCCCCACTGTGTGCTGCACAAAACACAAAAGTCGCCCAAATATGCTACTGCTTTGATTGAAGACATTTTTACATTCTCATCCTCGTCTGCCTCAAACCAAAACAGCGATGTTTCTTTAACGGCTGCAGTCATTTGAATTTCTATAATGGTGGTTTTATGGTGCTGACCTGACTTTGAGTAAAATGTTCACATATAAAAGTAACAGTATCTGTCCCCCTACCCCGTGTCAGGACCTGTCTTTGGAGCTGAAGCCCGGGCAGATGACGGCCCTGGTGGGGCCCTCCGGGGAAGGCAAGAGCACCTGCGTGAGTCTCCTGGAGAGATTCTACGAGCCGCAGTGTGGAGAGATCCTACTGGATGGACATCCCCTCAGAGCCTACCAGCACAGCTACCTGCACAATAAGGTACTGTAGGTATCGTTTAGACTGTTGCACAGGACTTAAAATATGTATTTAAACAAAGCTATACACTAGTTTAGCATCATCTATATAATAAAGACTACAAAGAATAATCATTAATAATGTTATTGCATTTTAAATACATAAACAGTGAGCTGAGTTTCACAAAAATATTTAGTGAAATTGTAGCTGAGGGTGCTGATATCAGAGACATAAAACACTTTTGCTTTTAAGTCATAATATCAAAGTAGTGAAAAACGGCCAAAAGACCTCGAGTTATAAAGCTATAAAAGATATAAACAGAATTATATCATCTGCATATGCAGAAACTGTAGGCGACGGCAGTAGATTTTGGTATTGGAAACATCCTGGTTACCATAGCACTGGCCAATCACATCCTCGTGGAGAGCAAAAGAGGCGGAGCACTGGATGAAATGCAATCTCAGAAGTCTATTCATAAAGATTCACCCAAATCAACTCCAACTATTTGTCATCTCAAATTTTATTTTCTTGGCTCGAATATCTACTAGCTACACCGGAAGCCCAGGATAGTGCAGAATCTTCATCCGAGACTGTAAAAGCTATCAGATAAAGTTTCCCGCCACAGCTTTAATCTGGCCACTGCAGACCGTCCTGATCTCACAAGCTTCAGTTTAATTTCACAGAGAGAATCAGCCTGGAAAGCGAAAGAGATCTTTGCGACTGAATCAGAGTAGCAATTTATCGGACCAATCAGCGTAGTGCTGATAACTGTGGGAGGGGCTTAGGTGTGCCGACAGCAAAAAATGACCAGATGGTGCATCCAATCAACTGCCAGATATTTTTTTGAAAATACCGTTTCGGGTTTCGATTGATGGCTCCCCAGATGGACTTGTGTCTGACAATCCATCTGGCACGTCAGGTTAGCTTTAATCCCTAATTAACGCCACGTTACGTCTGTTTCTGTTCGGTGAACAGATCGCCCTGGTGAGCCAAGAGCCGGTGCTCTTCTCCAGCTCCATCAAAGACAACATAGCGTACGGCCTTCCTGGCTGCTCATTGGATGAAATCCAGGAAGCGGCGCGCACAGCCAACGCCCACGACTTCATCCTCCAGCTGGAGAAAGGCTATGACACAGGTACACAGGACGAACACACCCATAAAGAGATAGTTGCTATGCCTTGGTTTATCGTGCTTTTGAACTATGTATTGAATCTCTGCAGATGCAGTTTGTTTTTGGGTAAACTGTGTGGGATGTGGTCACCACGGTGAATGTATCCATTACAAACTACCGGTAGCCCACAACATAAGCCAACTTTTATCGGCACGTTCCTCGATTTGTTTCGGGGTTGAAAACAGCATTACAGAAACATTTAGGTTTGAAACTTCCTTCCCACACCTGAGTGCTGTCTGTCACTCCTCCCTACTGCTCCCCCTATAGGCCCACACTGTTCACTACCCCTCCCCCCAACAGTCTCACACTGTTCACTACCCCTTCCCCCACAGTCTCACACTGTTCAATACCCCTCCCCCCAACAGTTACACTTGCTTTCTGCGAGTTGGGGCTGAAATTAAGATTTCTAGGGGACACTATAACGTAATCGACTAAACCTTTAAAGTGACTCTATTTTACATATTCTGCCTTGATCTCATACCAGAGACCAGCACTTTTGATCAAAACAAATACCCCATGGTATATACACACACACACACACACGCACACGCACACGCACGCACGCACGCACAGGTATACACTGCCAGCCCGGCTATGTAAACAAACAGAGGAGCTCAGATGACAACACACACAGAGGCAGTGATGTCACTCTCTGCTCAGGACGCCATTACTCCGCTATATCTTTACACAGTCAAATAGTTTGCTGCTGTATTTATGTATAGAGCACCTTTCAACCTTTACATCCTGTTGCACACAAACAACAGTCCAAGCTTGTTCATCACGTGGAAACGCTCTGGTTGCCAGATATTAAGCCTTTTCATACCCTGACCTGGCGTATGTCTGACTTTGACCTCCGACCCCTGTGACCTATGACCTCCGACCTTGCTTCCCACAGAGGTGGGGGAGGGCGGGGGCCAGCTGTCCAAGAGTGAGCGTCAGCGCATCGCCATCGCCAGGGCCCTGGTCAGGAGGCCCCAGGTCCTCATCATGGATGAGATCACCAGCTCCCTGGACCCCGACAGTGAAACCAAGGTACAGCGGCGTGTCTCGCCCCTAGTGGCAGTGGAGGGAACTCACTAGTGGGTAGAGAACCTGCTGCAGTGATTGGATGGAGTGAACATCTGCATAATCATGTCCGATAACCTCAAGGAGCGGTTATTTTCCCCTGACGCCCACTTTGAACACGGCTGATAGTAAAATAGTTAGTAAATGTATTTATGAAGCACATGTAGATGTGACTTGACCTAAGTGCCGTACTGAGAATGCAAAAAGCTAACAATTAATACAGTATTAAATAGAAAACCTATTTAAAAAAGGGGGACTAGCAAACAGCACGTACACACTGCAAAGAGTGAAAGACATAAAGGCCATTTAGTGCTTTAAAAACAAATGATAAAACGCTCAACTGAATCCTTCAGTATGTTGGATTGGGGCCAAAATGTACATTCTCTGTCATGGAAGCGGTCTAAAGCACAATTAATTTAGTGGACGCTTTCATCCAAAGCAACAAAGCGATAGTGCAGGAGGTACAGTTTATTACAAGGAGAAGGTAAAGGATAGGGCATCTTGTTCCAGCATGCTAACAAGCAAGCTAACTACAGGGCTCGAACCTGTGACCTAGTGGGTGGGAGACAGACATACATGACCATCCTGACCTTGCAAGCTCTATTTTCATTTCGCCCTAAGAATCAGTCTGGGTCCCCTCAGTTCAAGAGTTAGTCATAAAGGCGGCGCTAATACATCTCAATGAAACTTCCTTACATATGATTGGACCTTAATCTCACCCAATCAGGCTGTTTACGAGCAACCAGCATGCCAGTGGAAACGCTGATGTCATCATCGTGGTAAATGGACTGCATTTATATAGCGCTTTTATCCAAAGCACTTTACATTATTGGTCTCACATTCACCCATTCACACACACACACGTCCATACACCGATGGCGATGTCAGCCATGCAAGGAGACACCTCACCACCAGAAGCAGTTAGGGTTAGGTGTCTTGCTCAAGGACACCTCGACACTTGAGGAGTTAGCGGGATTCGAACCAGCGAGTTCATGATCACCTATCGCCAATCACCAATCAACAGATAAAACAAACATACTCCAAAAACTTTTCAATGTTTTTTTATGTAGCCTAGAGCGGGGCGATATCTTCTCATCTTGGGGGAAAACCAGCTAGCTGCCGATTGGCCCGATTGTTTTCTAACGACAAAACGGTGTTGCATTGAGGGGTTCCAGTCTGACAGTTGCTGTGAAATGAAAACGCTGGCCTGTCCCGCCCCTTGTCAACAGCCCTGGTTGTTGCTGTCCCTCCCAGGTGCAGCAGGGGCTGGCCAGGTACCCCCAGCAGACGCGGCTCATCGTGGCCCACCGGCTGAAGACGGTGGAGAAGGCGCACCAGATCGCGATGATCGGACAGGGCAGGGTGCTGGAGAGAGGCACCCACCAGGAGCTGATGGCCATGAAGGGCAGCTACTACAGGCTGAAGGAGAAGCTCTTCACTCAGTAAGACAGTGAAGGGCAGCTTCTACATGCTGAGAAGCTCTTCACTCAGTAAGACAGTGAAGGGCAGCTTCTACATGCTGAGAAGCTCATCACACAGTAAGACAGTGAAGGGTAGCTTCTACATGCTGAGAAGCTCTTCACTCAGTAAGACAGTGAAGGGCAGCTACTAGAGGCTGAAGGAGAAGCTCTTCACACAGTAAGACAGTGAAGGGCAGCTTCTACATGCTGAGAAGCTCTTCACACAGTAAGACAGTGAAGGGCAGCTTCTACATGCTGAGAAGCTCTTCACTCAGTAAGACAGTGAAGGGCAGCTTCTACATGCTGAGGGAGAATGAGACTCGTTTTATGTAAATATTGAATACCAGTTGTAAAATATAATATAAAAAATGTTTCGGACAAAATACGCTTGGCCCTGGAAGTTATTTTAATATGTTTCAAACTTTGTTTTAGTTTCAAAATACTTTTCTAGTGGGTCTTTGAATATAGTTTATTAAATGTTTTTATTTAATTTTGAATTTGAGCATATTCTTGTTATATTTATACATGTAATAAAGAACATTGTAAAAATAAATAATGTTATATATGTATTCTTCTGCTAGGCTAAATTAATGTATTACATATTATATGGCATGAACATTTCTACTGAAAAATAAAATCATAAATATCTGCTGACCATAAGAGCAAAGGTATCATTACTTTTCTAAGTCCTTCCTTGATACTGACATGTTCTGGCCTGTTTGTGGGAAGAAATAAGAAAACGCACCAGCCATGGGTTTTCAGTTTGGGTAGATACTTTTCAAACATACAGTACAACTCAAAACATTACTTTTTGAAATAGTTTAAAATATTGGAATTTATTTTGCCATATATTATATTTATACACAGTGTATTATTATTATTATTATTATTATTATTATAATTAGATGTATTCCTCCGGTAGTATTAGGGTAACCTGACTATTACACAATAGTCTATAACATAGGTATTCCATGTTTTTCAGGCCAAGCACCCCTTGGCTGATACAAGCACGGCAGAGGAACTACTTAATATATTTAGTTGCCGGGGCAACATTAATGTGCAGGGTGCCATGTATAGAATTACTTTGTGATGGTGTAGCATTCTGCATACAATGCAAAGACATTCAACTAATTCTTTCCAGATTCATATATTGATAGGTTGTATTTATATTTATGTTCATTTATATATTTGGACATTACAATTTTCGGGAGAACATACATTTGGAATCAACGCATATGGTGGACACCCTGCAGTAGCCTACCTCTGAGGACCCACTAGGGGTCCCGGACCCCCTGTTGAAGACCTCTGGTCTATAACCTGAACCTTTTTAATGAATAATCATAATTACTTACAAGGTCTAAGTCCTTACTGACACTTTCCGACCTGTTGAAAAAAACGAAACTAAAGCGGTAGTTGTGTCAGGGTGTTTCTCTAACTCTGTTAGGTTTTATTGTGTCACACACACGCACACGCACACACACACACACACACACACACGCACACACAAAGCACAAACATTCCACAAGTTTGCTTCTTCCACATTTAGGTGTTGTGATGTTTTTTTTTATTCTCCCAGCCACAATAGGTTGCACTGGAAAGTCCCTGTCGAACATTAATGCTGATCTTCTGATCTTGGAATGGTGCCTGGTTGATATGGTAATGATAAAAGAAAAGCACAGAGGCATCCCCTATCACCCCCTGGCGACAATACTAAGCCTCACATGAGGCAAATGTGGTCGCCATTTTGTCAACACTTCATTTGCGTACGTATTCGTGTAATGGTGGACAAGGTCACGTGCCTGTTACAGTACGCCTCGTGTATTTGTACAGTAAAATACCCTTTTTAGTGTTTTCGCTCAGGTGTGCAGGCTAATAGGAAGAAAGGTTCGTAGGATTTGATGTTGTAACTGCACACTTATTACTCCTTAAAGCGCTTAACGTTCATGTGGCGTTTATACTCTATGCCCAATTTTCACTACCCTCCAATCTCTCAACCTCATCTACACCCTATTTTCCCCTGAGGTGGCTATGGGAAGAGACAGCTCCTGCAAATGATTTGTGTAGATATTGGCAGGCCATCTGTGGTAAAAACTAGTTTGGGACAACCTACTGTACTGTACAAATGTTTATAATATTTAGACCAGGGTATACAGTAGAACATTTAGGTTGAGGCTCATATGGCAAATGCTTAGCTGATGTTTTACAACACCGATTGAGGGTTACCAAGCGGTCGTGGCGGGGCGATAAAATAGAGAGAAGCGTTGCCGTGCAGCATGCACGCACATCCCATAATAATGCATGTGTAAACTCGCACCCTGTCAGGTGAAGGGGGGAGAGGAGCACAACGATAATATAATATAAACGCCGGCCATCTTGTGCCAAAGACCATACAAAATGGCCGACAGCGTCACGTGCATCGCCTCCAGCGGTTGGACAACAGAGCGGTTAGGCAGACTCTGGCAATGCTGCAACCACGGGGCATGTGACTAAACACAATCACCCCAGGAAAATCCCTTCTAACTCCTTTCGCTTTTGATATTTACTGCATTCTGAGTCAGCCAAATGCTAGCTGGCGTCCCTGGAGACACTACTGACTCACTAATATCCCCATATCCCCTACCATGGCGGTGCAATGCTGGATTAATGAGTGAATAAATAAATACATAATAAACATAGGTGTGTGCATTACCGTGCAAATGGTAATATTCTCCTATGCACAGTGACTTGTCATAGGTCTGCCCATAATGATTCAGTGCCTATCTACAGTATGTATGACTGCCAAATACAGTAACCCCCCTCCCCCCAACACAAATACACATAAAAGAGGAGAGAGAGAGAGAGGAGGGGGTGGTTTTTATATTCTGCCCATCGTAAAACCAGTTTGGTGGCATTGCAGCAATGCACAAACATGCTGGAGGCTGTGGAAACAGAAAGAGAGAGAGAGAGAGGGAGAGAGAGGGAGAGAGAGAGGTCATATCAGTACACACCTCATAGTTTGTTGTCCTCAAGCGCCCCCACTGCTGGTAGACAGCAGCAGGTTGGAAGAGCCATGCCCGGGCCGTTTATAATAAAGTGGAATAAAGCAAGGCATCGCCCAGTCTAACTTTACAATGAGGACAATCCTTTTTATTGACTAAAATGGATTGTTATTATGTAGATATTCAATCGTTGTGTGCATTTGGTTTTAATTGTCTGTAGATTTGGATACAGTTCCAATTCCTGTACATGTTCTTCATTACATAAGATTATGGTGACAAAATATTTTTTGGACATAAAAATAAAAGTTTATAAATAATATTATGATCATTATCATAATAACAAGGGTGTTGTTGTTGAAGAGTTTCTAATAGTAATGTAGGCTACTGTATCTTAACATGTCTATTGTTTGGGTTAGTCAGGTGATTACCATGATCTGAAAAATCCCCTAACTTTCCCCGGGGAGTCACATTGCAGCGTCGTAGAACAACAAAGGCAGCCATTCGTTGTGTTTCGTGTGCCACCATGGTAACTTGGCTTGAAACAATGTTCGGCAGGGAATCTGTACTTCCACTTTATTAGGCTACATGACAGTCACGTGATTTACTGGAATACGTTTAGGCGTCTGTGGAAAAACACCTGTTAAACGTGCATTACTGTGATCTTTACTGTTGTCTTTTTCACGTACACGCACACGCATCAAGATTATCATCTCAACTAACGTAGGTCTACGACATTTCAAGCAAGTCCAATTATATTTAGGCTACTGTAGTAGGACTACGAGACCCAGAGGAGGGGGTCACAAAATGATTTTTAGAAATTAAATAACAATTTCGAATGATTAAAATGGCATGGTTTAGCCACAATTGTTAGTAGTGGTACAGTTTATACATTACTTTGATGTATTCTGCTACTAGCCTATATTAAAATACTATCAAATAATGATATGGCTGTTATTCTTATACCACCTCTGGGGATAGTGGGGGTCATCGCGAGTCTCTGGCACTGTTATTTTGGGGGTTCACGAATTGAAAAGTTTGAGAACCCCTGGATCAGATTGCATGTTGGCCTAGAATAAGACCGCTGTTGCTGTTTAGACGGTCTACTGGGTCACACAAATCACGCATCTCCGGCAGTCCACCAGCGCCTCAAAGTGGAAGCATATCCAACTGGCAATGTCTGGTTCGTTTACTGACAATCACATGGCTTCTCCTAAACTCAAGACTGTGATTCACACAAGCCTGGATATAGCCCCATACTATGGCAAGCCATATACAGAAATAAATGAATATGTTGCCTACTGGCTTTATTAAATCTTTTTGTAAGAAACATTTATAAACTAGGTTACTAAATTAGTTCTCGTTATTAAACTGTCAAAACAAAATTGTATCTTAGGCTATAGTGTTTGACTGACAACGTTGACTCGCTGTCAGGCGTTACATTCGTGGTTTGTTTTATGTTTTTGTAAAATCAAAATGCCTTCGTTTATGTCACGAATCACGATGTTAAATTGTACAGTATATGTCATTATACAGCAGTGCATAATGTTATTTTGCTATTGAGGTGAATAAAATATAAATAAAAAATGTAGACTATAAAAGAAAAATAATAGGCATATGATATGGCTACATTAGTTTAATTTAGGGCTATAGCAGAGATGTATAATATTTAGAATCT